>KK351074.1:510331-532268 GCA_000671755.1 Glossina brevipalpis | reverse complement strand
ATATATACATATATACATATATATATATATATATATATGTATATATGTATATATATATACATATATATGCGTATATGTGTGTTTATGCGAATGTATACAATTTCCTGTTTATATACACTTTTGTAAATTTCATTATGGTCTGGATCTTCCATACAGTTTTCTTACTTAAACTTTAAGTAATTGTTGTTCTTGTTCTTGTTCTTGTTCTTGTTCTTGTTCTTGTGTTCTTGTTATTTTATTCGGTTTTCGTTTTTATGAATTCATTAAAAACATCATTTTTCTGTCGTCTTCTAATAAGTTTCTTGCTTTCTTACTTTTAATTTTTAATTCAATTGTTGTTTTTGTTTCAATTTCGTGTAGTAAGTAGTTGGCAGTTATTTCACTTAATTATCCTTAAATTGTAATTACAATTAGTTTTCATATATATATATATATATATATATGCACTTTTTATATATATATATATAGATATATATGTGGATGTGTATGTGTTTGTCTTTTTGTTTTTTTTTTTTGCGTATGCATATGTATATGTGTTTGCTTTTATGTCATTAGTTTAAATTAATTAAATTATTTATTACAATTATTCATATTATTATTTGTATTTAAAGTAAATCGTTTCCATTATACACAAGTTGATCAGTTTTTTAATTAAATTTTTGTTTTATTTCGCTTTTTTTTTTACTACTTAGCTCTTTAGGATTCAATTTGGTTTTAAACGAAAACAAAAAAACCAAATTTAAAACACTTTAAAATCATATGAAAAAAAATATTAATATTTTTTTTTCCACCGAACTTCTGCAGTAATTCCACAATTCTTTTTTTCTAAGCTAAGGCGAAAGATTATTTTTGAATAATTTATTAAAATCTCATTAAATTCTCCAAATCGAATATGTTGCAGTTAGTATCGCTTTTATGCATTTAAGCGAAGTAGTTGAGATTAACTAACACAGTTTCTTGTTAGTAGACTCAATAATTTTCGACTAGATACCGTTAGATACCGTTATTGGTAAAAGATGACTTGTTAATCGAATTATTTCTTCAGTAAAATCTCTCTAAGAAGCGTTAAACAAAGAGAAGACGTTCAATATACACTCGGAGTAATAAGCAATAGTTCGGATAAAAAATTACAACGACATTAAAATAGTTGCTTAAAATTCATGTTAATTACAGAGAGAGAGACAGAGAGAGAGAGAGAAAGAGAGAGAGAGAGAGAGAGAAATCGTTCTGCAGAAAATTGTAACATGAAAGACCTACATCAGAATGACTTAAATATATTCATTAGCTAATTGCGTTAATTTTTTCCAGCAGCTCCTACAAACTAAAAATGTCAAAATAATGGAAAATACCAGAATCCATAATGACTAAATTCGATCATTTTGATCTTCCTCTACCTAGAATGGCAATTTTCTATTTAGCATTATTAAGTTATTTAGTGTATTGCAGCCGTTAATCATGGCAACGGCAAAGAACAGCCTGGAGGATCAAAAAAGTTCTAAGACATTGAATTGTAAGACATATTGGACGAAAATTTAGCTCAAACTCTTAAAAAAGTTTCGAATAGCTTACCAGTTCATGAACCAACTGTTTCATACTGATGGGAAAGATTCAAAAGGAATGGAAATGGCTACCATAAGAATTGACTGAAGATGCCATTTTGAACCGTTTCAATATCGGGGTTTCATTGCTTGCTAGGCAAAAAAAGAAAGAGTTTTCTACGACATATTGTGACTGACGATGAAAAATGAATCTATTAGGATAATTGCGAATGCAAAAAATCATGGGTTAGTCGAAGAGAGCCATCCACTTCGACACCAAAGTGGAATATTCATTAATAGCCATAAACTTTTGCTGTGCATATGGTGGAATCAGAAAAGTGTAGTGCATTCGGAGCTATTGAAACCATATGAAACTGTTACTTCAGATGTCTATCAATGTCAGTTGATGAAATTGAACAATGTATTGTGGCAAAAAAGACCAGCAATAGCAGCTAATACACAACACTCGGCCAAACGTTACAAGAGTTGTTAAGGAAGCGAATGGGAAGTTGTGCTTCACCCAGGGTAATCAGCAAATATAATGCCTTCTGATTGTCACTTGTTCAGATCGATGCAGCACGGCCTGATTGGCACGCTGTTCCACAAAGTTGAAGAATTGGTAAAATGGTTCGATTCATGGATAGCCTCAAACAACTGTGAGTTCTTGCGACTTATATTGTACCAATTTTTCTCAATAAATGCCTTTTTTCACGTAAAAACATGTTCAAAATTAACAAAGTAAACGCGCAAATTGCTGGTATTTTCTTTTTTTACCTCAGGGATGGGAATAACAGCCTTAGAGTCATAATTAATTTATAGAAATATAGCCGTACATATAACCTACAGGGGAATGAACCTTTTTAAGGTCAAGTTTAAAGATCGAAATATCGAAATTTATATACGACTTGTTTTTAGATGATTTTTATAGAGAGTATGAAGGGTTCGTCTCTAATAATAAGATGAAATCCAAGTTTATTGATCATTTCTTACTTTATTACTATTATTATTAATAATAATAATTTTAGTCTAATCATTATTAAGAACATTTTTACAAACAACTCATGATTTCTACTCAGTTTTTCTTATTTGTATACCCACCACCAAAGGTCAGGAGGGATATATTCTTATATATTTTGTCATTTTCTTTCTCCAGAAAGAAACTTCGGAGATCCCATGAAGTATATATATCAGCATCAGAGCAGCATAAAATGTAGAATCGAGTTGTCCGTCTGTCTGCCTGTGTAATGTCTGTGGTAAACATTCCCCACCCAAAATAAATATATCAGCTTCAGGTCTGGCAGAAACATTGGAAGTTCTCATAAGCAGTTTGCTATTGAAAATGGGCTAAATCAGTCGAAGGACACATTCGCAGTACAGCGTAGACTGAGAAATCATTATTCTTCAAAGCAAAACAAAAAAGAAATTGCGTTTTGTTCCAGTGCTCAATGGATCTATATATATGGATATATGGATAATGGATATATATATATTGCGCTAGTTATTCCGTAGTCCGTTTGCAAAAAAGGAAATGATCGACCACGCCCTCTCAATACAATAGAATATTGAAATTTGACTTTTTTGTGAAAACATTTGTAACATTAAGAAGAATTCGTCCCGTAAAGTGTATATATTCTTGACCAGTATGCAAGAACACGCCCACTCGATGTAATAGAATATTGAAATTAATTTTTGTAAAAGATGCTTCAGAAATCACATAAAGTGTATATATGTATACTTGACCAGTGTGAAATTCGGAATCCAATTAAACGTATCCGTCTGCCATTTGTCTGCCTGCTTATCTGTGCAAAATCTATGGTCAAATTGTGAAAAATGAAGAAATATCCAAAGTTCTATCACATACGTTAATATTGAAAATGGGCCAAATCGGTCACTAGCCACTCCGACAATATAAAGTAGGCAGAAAATCTCTGATTTTCATTAGTGTTTTTCTCACTACTCGTAGACTATACAATAAAAAATTTCATAGCATTTCATAGCAATAGAAAAAATCTGCCACGCCCATCTATTAAATTTTTTTTTGTTTTTTACCTTTTTTTCAAGGAATAGTGGACATATCGAAGTATTAACACAATCGAATATAATTTTCTTACTTATTCTTATTTACGGACGATTAAACTGATTCGCGATTAAATAAAATATTTTTCCAGACCTTAAAAGACCTTAGCAGCATTTTTTTAACTTTAAAATTTGGAATTACTTTTGAACTAACAACACCAACAAAAAAAACAAAAATATTTCAAAACATAAATTGTTATTTATGTTCACATCAATTAACATATATATATATTTATTTAATATTTAAAAAACAACAAAACAGAATTCTTTTAATTAATAAAATCAAATTTACATCTAAATTAAAAATTTTCCGACTTTGGCAGTGAAAATTTTTAGAATATTACGTTAAAACGTAAAGTGAAATAAGTAAAAAAAGCCGATATAAACCGACTACTTGATACCTTACACCACCTAAGCATATATACATATAAGGAGTTCTTTTTCACATTGTACGGGCGACATATAAATCTTTACGGGAGTTCTAGAGAGATGACGGAAAGCTATCGGAAAAGTTTAAGTAAGTTTTTAGTAGATATTTAGATTGCAAGTGGTAGGCAGCTATAATTGAAAGCTTCCTTTTCTATTTTTTCTACCGATTCTCTAGGTAGAACAACTCGAAGTTTCAGCAAATGATGGTAAACGGATGAGCGGATAGAAAGATTAGTTTATAAATCCGCTTGTGGAATTTTTCGTTGCTTAAAAATATAAATTTTTTTTTGTGTACATGAAGGCATATTTCTAGACGGTTGGAATGAAGTAACACGAAAGTATTATACTTTCTACTACCTTCTGTAGTTACTGAAGAGAAAGAAAGACTTTTTGAAAGTTTTTCTTTTAAAAATCAATTTTGATAATCTATAGATTTATCATTAAAGATATAATTGATTAGACCGGATCTGCTAGGGTCAGGCAGGCAACCGTAAGCATCCGTTTAACCAGAGATATCAAGCTTTCAATTTAAACTCATAAAAGAGGTGTAGAGTATACTTGAAAAATGATATACTGAATAAAAAATCTCTCTTGATTTAATACACTTACACAAATATATATATAAAACATTTTTATACATATGTACACAGTGAGAGTAATAAATTACGATTATTTTTAGTTCTTTTAGGTTTTTTTTTTCTTTTTTTCTAACAGTAGTATATGTGTGTGTATGCTCATCTCAGTATTATTTATTCACAGGGAGCGATTGAATTAAATGGAAGAATATTTAGCTGCCAGATTCATATGCCGATCGTGAGCTGAGCCCGTTACAGTTGATGCAACCGTTTTGCGTACTCGACCGGAGGAACAAGAATGACGCTGCTGCTGCTGTTGCTGTTGCTGCTGTTGCTGTTGCTGTTGTTGTTGTTGTTCTAATTGTTTGCCTGTAGACATTATCGGTGTTTGAGTAGCCATATTGAAGAGACGTGTACATCTATTGCTTATATTTTTCGTAGAATTATCCGTTACAGTCATTATTATGGCTGATGGTTGTGCTGGCATTTCAATAGCGGGTGCTGCAGATGTTGTTTGTATTAATGATGTTGTTTGATTACTATTAATGGCTGCTGCTCCTATTTTTGTTGTTGCATTGTTGGCATAATAATGATGTTGTTTTAGTAGATGATGTTGTTGTTGTTGTCGTTTAATTTATGAAATAATAACAACGATAATAATTGGCAAATAATGTAAAATTCTTTTACTTGTTTGTGTTGTTCTTCGTATATGTTTTGAGAAAAAATATTATTTTAGAGTTTTACATGAAAAAATGTTTTTATTCTAATTTTCATGTTTTCATTTTTTCATTTTTTCTTTTGTTTTTTGTTTTTTTTTTTTTGTTTTTGGCTTTACTTGATACATATACACGCACTCATACACGTACAGACAACGAAGAAGAAGAACATCTAGATATTATTTTATATACATTCATATAAAAAAAAAAAAATTCGGAAATGAGTTAAAATATAATGAGAGATTCAAACGCGCGTTAAATTCGTTTTGGTTTTTCTTTTTGTTTTGTTTTTGTTTTTTTGTATATCTCGTTTGGTCGTTTGTTCAGTATTTATATCTTATCTGTCTTATTATAATTATTCGTATGTTGTATAATAATATCCATAAACAACATTAAGAGTTTTAAGGGTTTTGTGTGTGTGTGTGTGTAAGTTCGAATTGGCAATTCAAACACACACACACACACATATTAACTAAGATTGTGAAACAACAAGCAAATCACAATCAATCAATCATTCAATCAATCAATCAGTGATGATTCCAAAATATATGTGATGATAATGAATTCACGAACACAATCCTAACTAAACTTTTTCTTTTGTTTTTCTTTTGTTTCTTTTTCTTTTTCTTTTTGTTTTGATTTGTTTTTTCTTTTTTTTTGGTTTGGTTTTGTTTTTCTGAACTTATTTCGCTTAAACTGGATTTTATGTAACAGAGCGAGAGAGAGAGAGAGAGAGAAAAACAGACAGAGAGAGACAGAGAGAGAGAGAGAGAGAGAGGGAGAGACAGAGAGAGAGAGAGAGAGAGAGAGAAAGAGCAAGCGAAAGACACAGCGAGAGAAGGAGAAAGAGAGAGAGAGAGAGAGAGAGAGAGAGTAAGAGAGAGAGTAAGAGAGAGAGCGAGAGAAAGGAAGAGATAAAGAGAGAAAACATATCTTTTCACAGAGCTAACAACAATTACACATATACTAGGATAACAAAATATGACAATTTAACAAATGATGATGTCGTGTGTTGTGTCACATACATAAATGCAACAAACATTGTGTACGCATTCGATGGGCATGGGTCATGAGATACATGATATGTATATCATCATCATACCGATCGGCTGATGGGGCAGCTCGCTCCCGTGTTATATGATGCTTTCTCGATTACGTTCCATTTCCTCGGCTTCATGTTCCGGATCGAGGCTCGATGTCGACGATACTCGACATATTTGCATTTCAATTTCAGCTAAACGATTCTCTAGATTCCATTGTTGTTGTGAAAGTTTGGTATTGAGAGCCTGATTTTCCGATTCCACTGTATGCAGGCGTTCTCGTAAACGTTTAATTTCATCTTCGAGAGCTTCATGAGATCCTAAAAGAGGTGTAGTGCCTCCTCCACCACCGCTTGCTGCCGAAGTGCCGGTACCATAACATTCTAGATGTATACTAGAATCACAAATGTTGCCTAAAGAAAATGTTAATCATAAAAATAAACAAAAAAAAAAGAAGATATTTAAATGGTACTAGATTAATCTTCTTCATGCATGATGTTAACTGGAAAGGTTTACTAATTCATTTCGCAGTCATGTTCGTGAACTGGATTGAACTGATTTTGTTCGTTTATATTTCGTTCTTTCTTCCTTAAGTCTATATTTATAGATTAACTATTTGTTCAGATAATGATGACGCGATATTAATTAGTGGACCTATGATAAATCCCCCAGGTGCGGTAAACAATACTTTAATTTTAATTGGCATGTGGTCGCACCTATTACGGGTCGATCGAAAAAGTCGTAACACCTACCAATCAGGTCTTCGAGCATACTCTGACCGTCTTTTGAATCGACCGAAAAAGCCGTAACACCTACACCTACCTATTAGGTTTTCCTGCACACTCTGACCATCTCTTTCCATTACTTTGTGAACGCTAGCGTTTTTATACGCGTCCATGAGCGGCAGGTCCAGTTAAAAAGAACTAGTCATGCAAACCAGGCTTTTGTCACTGATTCTTCTTCTTTTTTAGCTAAAAATTACTCTTTAACCGTCCATCACTCTCCATATTTGGAAGATCTAGCGCTAAGTCATTTCCCTCTATTCGCACCACAAATGTCATGTATTCCGATGAAGCGGATGTTTTTTTTTTAAGCAAACGCATCTCCCGAAAACAATAAGTCTTGTTCTCATTTTGAAAAAGTCTTATTTACAGAACCTTGTGTTCATAGATCGAAGAAGAAAAATTTACTTGATTAACCCTAGAAACCTAAATTATTAAGTTATCAAACCCTAGTTGCACTGTTACTACTACGTTTTATATGTCTTAAGTTCGCTTTGTGGCGTCCATTATAGTAAAACAGGTTCGGCAAGCAAAATTTAACTTCTCCCGACTATGTGTTGCACATTTTCGTGAAAAGGGTCCGTAGCTTATTAATATCGTTTGCTATTACAAAACTGCATTCAAACCTATATTATGTAATGTGTTATACATGGTTTAGATAAGTGTTTTGGCGGAACTGTACTTTTTCCGGTTTCCTCACTACTGCTTGTGATTATGGCGATTACACTTAACAAGAGATATTTCCGTAAGAAATATTTCCGTAAGAGATATTTCCGTAAGAGATATTTCCATAACTCGGTTGCCCTTAATCTTTACTTATAACTTATGTTATTACGCATCACAAGGTTCTGTGTTTTGGGCAAAATACCAAAGTGCTAATGAGGTACTAATGGAAGAAACCAAAAAACAACAACTTTGTGCGAGTTCACGCAAAAAGATTAGAATTTATATTCATTCGAATAATTCCCTTTTTTTTTATGCCGCAATAAACCTTCCGTCTTGCGTACAAAGAATAGTAAGCCTTTCCCGCGTTGAATCTATATTAGACATAAGCAAAATAACATAAGCAAACCTGTTCGACTTGGCTGTGATTGCGGGCGTGTAGAATGATGCGAGGTTGCTCGACTGCGAGGTCTGTCATCTGAACTATGTACACTAGGACTCATAGAGCCCGGAGATTCAACTGTACGTATTATACGTTCAGTATAAGTTTGTGATGTGCGCGGACTAGGTGCTCGACTAAAGTGAAAATACAAAAATATACAAGAAATTGTAAACAATGAGCAGAAGAAGAATAGAAAAAGTTCAGTAAAATATATTTTTAAAACTTTAAATTACATGCAAATTTAACTTCATATACCTATAGGCCAAGATTTGTGTTTGTTGTGTTTGCAACTGATACTCTTGACGTGACATTTGTTGCATTGAATGTGGCACTAGCGGTACTGATGGCGGCGGTAAGTACATATCTTCCAAAGTGGTGCGACCACAACTCTCTACCAAGCCGGGTGTCGATTGGCAACGTCCCATGGCAACTGTATTAAAGTATTGTACTGTACATATACACACACATATATATATATATATAAATATATATATAAGTATATACATATATATATATATGTATATATATATTGCAATTATAAATTGAAAATTTTTAATATAACAAAAATGTCAAGGGATTTCACATTGCAAGGTGGGGTGTGTACGAACATGCGCTTACGTAGTGTGTATTGTGTAATAAATAGTAATTTGGATGTAAGCATGCAACTACAATGTCTGTATAATGTGTAAATGTAAGCATAAGTGTTGTGTTTTTGCTTTTTTTTCTTTTTATTTTCTTTTGTTTTAATAACTTTACCTTTCTCTAGGGGTGCTTTCTTGTACTTTTCTAGACGTTTTACAGCAATTGCTTCCAGTCTTACGCGAGCAGCTGGATACTCCTTCAAAACATCCCACATATCTTTTTTGCTAAGTACAAATAGATCACTGTATCCCACTGAGCGTACTGAGGCAGTGCGTCGGTTACCTAATGAGCAATATGGTGAAAATACGACAAACACATTGAATAACTTTCAAGTTTTCTTTTTTACATTACTTTTTATGTTGGACATAGAACATGCATTTGCATTCACACTTAGAACATTTTTTTTAGTATTTTTTTCTTTTTTTTTTCTTTTTTTGTTTTTTTTTTTTATGAGACACTTTAACATTGGCGACACCAGTTTTTAAAAGGGACCATAACCATTCTACGTGCTCTTCAATGGAGTGTTTTTTTTTTCTTCTTCTATTTCTTTTTGATTATTAGGAAAGTGTAAGGCCAGAGAGGAATATGTAACAATTGATATTTTTGAAAAGATATTGAAGACATGCGTTTATTTTTCTTTTGTCTAAAAAAAAAAAAAAAAAAAAAAAAATTGTGCATTTTTGAAAAAATAGCTGAATTATTAGAAAATGGGAGAAATCTATAAAGCAGTTAAGGTAGAAAAACGTCAGACATAGAAACTAAAAAAACTATAAAAATGGAAGAAACTCAATTAAAAGAAGACTCTAAACCTATTAAGTAGGGATTAAAAATTCAAACCTTTGTTTGGATATGTTAGGCAAAGAAGTTGAAGTTATCTCTCTCTCTTTTTCGTCATCTCTTTATATATTGTTTTTCTTGCAATTTAATTAAGAGAAAAAAAGGCAAAAAAAGTGTGAAATGGAATAAGAAAGCAAGAGAGAAAGAAAGAAAGAAAGAATGAGAAAGAAATAGGGGGACTTGAAAAGAAAACAGAGGGATAGAAAGAGAAAAACGGGAAGGAGAGTATGAGAAAATAAGAGAGAAAATTAGAAAGAGATAGAATTAGAAAGCGAGAGAATGACAAAGAGAGAGAGAGAGAGAGACAAAGAAAGAGAATGACAAAGAGAGAGAATGTCACAGAGAGATAATGACAAAGAGAAAGAATTTCAAAGAGAGAGAATGACAAAGAGAGAGAATGAAAACGGAAGAGAATGACAAAGAGTGAAAATATCAAAAAGAGATAATGACAAAGAGAGAGAATGTCACAGAGAGATAATGACAAAGAGAGAGATTGGAAAAGAGAGAGAATGACACAGAGAGAGAATTAGAAAGAGAGAGATTTAAAAAGAGAGAGAATGACAAAGAGAGATAATGACAAAGAGAGAGAATGACAAAGAGCGAGAAAGAATAAGCCAGAGCAGTAAGGCGAGGGAAATATTCATCCTTTTGAATGAACAAGAAGAACTCACTTTCTCGTTGTCCTTCTTTTAATAATATTTTCTTGGAATGTCACTTTCCAGATGGCTCCATGTCAAAAAATTGTATTCAAAAAAAAGAACACGCCTTACGTTCTTCATGTTAAAGTTTTCAACTGATTCATGAGAATTCATTTCTCTTTCTTCATGTTTCTCGAACAGACTTTTAATCTCGAGATTATCTTAAGTGCCTATCATGAGGATATCATTTTCAGATTTCTAACCTTAAATTGCCCAAAGTCAATCATATTCAGACGTAACGATGAATTGATTTACAACATTTTACATTCATAGACTAAACGATTGTGTATATTTTGCTAAAAATTTCTTTACTATAAGTTTAGAGAAATCAAAGAAACAATAGATATATGATGTATCAAGTACGTAATTCACACATACATACGTTCATACTGAAGTGCCAGGCAAAACAATACAAAACAGTTTAAGAAGAAATTAAAGTTTATGAATATATCTAATAAAGAAAAACATTAAAAACACACACGCATAGACACGCATAGACATGCAAACAACATTTGTATTGAATAAGAAAAATATTGATAAACAATTATTTCTATAAAAAAAGAAATCCAATTAAATAATTTGTGTTCATTCGAATAGATTTAGATTTAGAAAATTAAACAAAAAAAAAAAAAATTCATAAGATTTTTATAGAAACACTTAAAGAGAAAAAAAACTCTTAAAGAGAAAAAACTCTTAAAGATTAAAGAAACTCTTATAAGATTTTTGAATATAACGAGCGTACGTAGTAGTAGACTGCTTTCTTATCTTCTTAACTAAAGCATTTAAAGATTAACGCGTATCTAGAATTTTTATGCAATTTTGACTATTTTCATATAAGATGAGGCTAAATAATTAAGTTAAGAGTTTTGATGAAACATATAATATTGTCGGTTATAGCTAAGAGTGTGATCTTGTTCAGCAGCTGCTGTTGTTTTTAAACTCTTGCCCGTAATCCAACCATTTTTATTATATCCACTCAACTGTCAGTTGCTGTTAAATATATTTAGATAGATTTTATCGTCGACGTTTAATTTTCTTTTCCTTTCTTTTTTTTTTTCGTTTCATTTCAACTTCTCTTTACCGTAAGACGTAAGCACAACCCACAGCCACAGGTTGTGCTTTAAATAAAAAATTTACTCTTATGTACGTTTTCTTTTCTTTCGTTTTTTTTTTTTTTTTGAATTTAATTAAAATAGAAATTTATATATTATTTATACAAGTACTACAAGGCGTATAAGTGTTTCATTTCGTATGAGTACAACATACGTATATGGTCCCATTTGATTGTGAGAAATTCTCATGAACATGATTTTAAAAGTTTTAACCACAAAATCTATACTTTTAGATTGAATATTTGTGTTTACAAATTCATCAATCAAATCACTGCAAAGCATCAGGTGCAGAAGTATAAGCAGCTTTTCATTCTCCTTGTTTTAGAGAATCTGAAGTGAACTTAAATTTATTTACTTTTTTATATTCGTTCCTTGAACACAAGCGTCAGGCAACAAAACTTTTTGTAAACTTATTTTGTGAAATTATTTATCGCCTTATGTTTTAAAATAAAATGTATCCACAAACCATTAATACGATAATATTGTGCGGAAGGCATTAATATTATCGTACTTTCAGCTTAGAAGCTGAGAAATACATTCATTTTGTTATTTTACTTGTAATGTTCAGAAGGAAACTTCAGAGACCACACAAAGTATATATATTCTTGATTAGAATCAAATATAGAATCGATTTAAGCATATTCTTCTGTCCGTCTGTCAGTCCATCTGCATAATATCGATGATAAACATTTTCCTACCGCTTGCAAATTTGGCAGAAAGCTTGGAAGTTTGTGAATGCAGGTTGGTATTGAAAATGGACTAAACCTGTTGAAGTTTACGCTTACAATGCACCGTCAACTGGGAATACCTCGGCTTTGAAGAGAGAAAAAAGTGAAGATTTTTTGCTTATTACTCAAAAGTCATAGCGGACAGATCTTTAAAAATTTCCACCTATACGGAACTAGCTATCCTCTAGTATCGGTACAAAAATTAAAAGGATCGACCACGCCTACCCGATATAATACAGTAATGAAATTCAATTTGTTTCATGAAAAAAGGCGTGAGTATAACCTTCATCTTTACGTCATTAAAAGATGAAATTTATTCACCGGCTTTATTAGAACATATTGATCTTAAGACATCCTGTGGCTTTGCAACTATCATAATCGAAGTCAAACTAACTATGAGCTTTACAATTCGTGTCGGATTATGTGTAAAATCTTCAATGATCATTACTACTTACTTGATTTTTCCGTTCTTTCTGTTAAAAAAACTAAACTGACTACTAAAACTTGCTTGCTTTGTACAAATTCAGCTTGCCTTTCTAATTTATAGTTTTCGATATTATATATTATATTTATTATTATATTATTGTATATACTTTACTTTACAGGCTCACCTTTGTGATTAAAACCACTTTTCAATATTAAGTTTACATATTTGGACTTTTAACCGACAATATGGAAAGAAATTGTTTACTTTACTGTAAATGGAACTGTTGACTATGTTGCGTCTTCGAGTAAGAATTTGCTTATTATATGTAAGGCTGAAATATGTAATTGTAGCCAGTAATAATAATAAAAAAAATCAATAAACAAATAACGCTAAACGTGCCAGTGTATGATCACAACAGAATCGTTTCATAATGTTGGTGTACTCTTTGCGTACTATTAACAGTTATTCGGAGCATGTTATTACTTTCTCGTTTGAGAGATAACTCTCCACTTATTTTATAGTTATGTACTTTTTATGTACCTTATTATGATTAAAAGGATCATTCAAGTCAAGCGTCACGCATTGCGTCAAGCAAATAAAATTTTCTTCTTTTCTTTACAAAAACAAACAAGAAAGTCCATCGCTTAATGATAATAAATTTTAATTAATATTTTAGGCTTATTGTAGCCATAAATTTGAGTTTATTCAATCACTAATGAGTACTAATGTTTGCGAATAATTTTTTTTTTCTTCTCATTTTTTATTATTATTATTGCATTTATTGCTGCTTAAATCCTTGCATAATCATCATAATCCTTACAGTTTTCATAATCAGCATCATTATCATCAACATGACAATGTATTCGTTTACCATGTCATTAACTATCAATTTTGCGCAACATTTTTATTAATTTTTAATTGTTCTGGCACGCAATGCTGCATACACGCAACCTATAATAATGGTGACCTGATAAAAACAATAATAATTCAAATGTTTTTACACTTTTTAAAATTATTGTACATAACGCAACAATAAACTGATTAAAAAGAAAAAAAAAAGACTAAGAAAATTGTATTCGGTTGTGAACGAATCTTTTTCTGTATAACCATCAATTTCATTTTAGAAAAAAAGATCGAAAACAATTAAATTTCGATATTAATATCGAATAGTAATGTAATATTGGATGGGCGTGGGAAATTGTTGACATTTGCATGGAATGCTGTGGACACTTTTCTTGCGTAACTGTTGTCATTTGTAGTTTGTGTTACACAGTGTCCTTTAATCGATTTGGAGCATCTGCATATGCTTATGTACAAGCAAGAATTTTTTACATTTTTTGTAAAATTAGATCCAGATATTTTAATATTTTTGACCGGTGAAATACTTATCAAAGGCATTACACAGATATGCGGATAGGACAATAGAGAGACAGACGGACAGGCAGACGGATAGGCGGACAGACGGACAGACAGATGAGCGGGCAACTGGACGGACGGGCAGCCGGACGGACGGACATACGAACGGATAGGTGGACGGATGTACGAGCAGACGGACGGACATACGTACAAAGAGATGGACGGACATACGGACACGGGCGGACGTACGGACGGACAGACGGGCGGACATACGTACAAAGAGGTGGACGGACATACGGACGGAGAAATGGACGAATATACGGGCGGACGGATATACGACGGATGTACGGACGGACAGACGGGCGAACGTACGTACAGAAAGATGAACGGACATACGGACAGAGAGATGGACGAATACACGGGCGGACGGATATACGGCGGACGGATATACGCTGGATGGATGGACAGACAGACGAGCGAACGGGCAGAGGGACGAATAGATAGCGGGCACACGGACAGATGGAAACTTCTTGGTGAATTCCGAATTCGATACTGGTCAAAAATGTCAAGAATATATAGATTGTGTTGGGTCTTTAAAGTTTACTTGTTACAAACTGAAATGTCAATATCCTATTATATTGACTGGGCATGGTCAATTTCTTCCATTTAAGTGCAGACGCTACGGGATAGCTGACGCTAAACACGTGAAAATTTCTGTAGAACTATCTGCTGTAGTCTAAGAGCAAAGAGTAAAAACCTCAATTTTTTCTGCTTTCGAAAACAGAAATATTTTTATTTTAGGCGTGTACCTCGACCTATTTCTCCCGCTTTCAATATCAGCCTGCGCGAAAAAACTTGCAATATTTCTGCCAAATTTGAAATCAGAAAAATGTTCACCACAAACGTTGCACACACGGAGATATGGACAAACGGATAGACATGCATGCTTAAATTGATTCAAAATTTGTTGCTGATCCAGATGTATATATGTATATATACTTTACGAGGTCCTTGAGGTTTCCATCTGCATATGACAAACAAAACAAGAAAATGAACATGCCCCCGTAGTCGCGATGGTATTCAAAATTTATTAACTTTCATAACCAAACAAATTGAGATATTGAAGCTGAAAGCATTTCCGTTACAATTGCAAGTAAAGCTTTTTTAATATCTTTGCTTTAATAATTTTATTTTTGCAATTTTTGATTAACTTTATGGCAAAAATAAAATGTTTATAAATAGTTTTTAATTTTCATTTGTTTTCATTAAATTATTTTAAAATAATATTTTTATGTTTACTTTTGCAATGAATTTCATTTAAGTGTTTCTCATACCATAAAAAAAAGGAATAATTTTTTTAAAAAAAAGGTATTAAAGAGAGGGTAAAAGTCATCCATGTTTTAATTTATATCGGAAGTTCATTTTGCTTTAACTTAACTGGTTATTACAAATAGTTCAATACGAAGGTATGCAAAGGTCTAAGTTATTTGACCCTTTTTTTTTCAACACGAAACTAACATTAACGTACACCATGGGGCGTAGGACTAATAACTAATTTATAAAATGCATTTATCTTTGTATATATGTATGCTGCTGCTATGGAGATAAACGTATGATTTATGGTTTCTCTGCGGTATATTTCTCTGCTTTTCACACCTTAAAGCTAATTATAATAAACAAGTGCTGTTGATATCTAAGGATGCGTTTGCTTACCACAAATTTCATGCTTTTGTATGTTTCTGAATGAAAAGACAAAGAAAACAGTAAAAAAAAACATTCCAGAGTAAAGTCGATTTTTATATACTGTACACCACCTCATTTAATACAATTCTTTTTTTAATCGTCGCCAAAAAAGAACAAATATTGTATCTTGTTGCTATATAAAGAATTGCATTTCATAAGAATTCTTCTATAAGACAAGTGAGAAATCCAAAAAATAATCCTACTTGTAGTCTAAACGATACCTTTTTCGAAATTTTTATCATAAAATAGTAAGAATTAAATCTTGTTAACTATATAAAGTTTTATTATATTAGTACCGAAGGTAAGGGTTATATTCATTTCATCATTTTGTTTGTAATGCCTAAAAGGAAACTTCAAAAACCCCACAAAGTATATATATTCTTGATCAACGTCTGTCCGTCCCTGTAAGGCCTCTGATAAATATTATCCTGGCTGCAAGAATGCAGATAACGACTTTAAATTTGGCAGAAATATTGAAAGTTCTTCTATGCAGATTGATCTTGAAAATGGGGCAAATTAGTCAAAGGACACACTCGCACAACGTAGACTAAAGACATTATCAGAGATTAATATATTCGAAGTAGTAACAGCTGATTTCGAATGTGGATTATGCCGGTTGGTAATGCTAATCATCTGTTGAGAGTTTGGTAAGAGAGAAGAAGAGGAGTTCCACTTCCCGTTTCTACTTACATTGGTCGATGAAGTAAGACGTAAAATATTAATTTTGTCCGATTAGATACTTTCAGGATAAAAGACAGGAACGGAATAGATAATAAATTCCCAATAGCAAATGGGAAACTAAAGAGACAGACATTAAAGAATTTGATAAGATAATAAGTATAGATTTTTGTAGTATTTACTTCTGAAATATCGTTAAAATGAAGATTAACCTAAAAATATAAATCGGAATATAAGGTAGATATTTCATTTAATTGCGTTAGTTCAACGATTGACACGATTATTCAGTACATAGACAAAAGGAAAATAATAAATTATATCGAAGGGGGAAAATTCATTCTGCAGTTACTCATAAAATGAACAAGATATTCTACACATGAAATATTGATGATGATTAGTATACAAAATGGTTGAAGGGTATACAAGATTCATTCTTAACCGAATATGACTTTCTCACTTGTTAATTAATATCTCTATTTGACGTACTAAACGTACTGAACATTTTTAAGTTTAATTAATAGAAACTATCATCAAATGCTTTGCTGCGTATAATTATAATAAGACTAATAAGAGAATAGGGAGCCAACAGGGACTTTATCTATTGAGCTCGCATTAGGAATCGGAGCTAATTGCAGGTGGATTCAAATTTCGTTTGTTCTTAAGACATTTGATAACATAAAGTTTTCTTCTTTCGAGGCTATGACCTTTAATGACTTTTATATCGAGAGAATAACACTCCTATGGGTGATAAATTAGTAAATTTCCTTTCTTACGAACGTAAGTTATGAATATAAAATGTCCTTTGGTTTCCGCATTTTCACATATGAAATAGCGCAGATGCCATAACATGCTACGTTAGAATAACAAATTAAGCGAGAAAATTAATACGCTTCCATTGCTCGCTATACCTACAAATATTTTATTATGCTAAGTACTGCCTGCGGAATGAATATTCAAAGAAAAAAAAAAAAAAAAAAACCGTCCAATTTTTTTTTTTTTTAATTTTCATTTTTCAAAATATAAATCTGCAGAAAATATTTTATCAAAATTTTCTATAAAAAACTTTTCTATAAAACTTTTTAAAGGGAAAAAAGGAGAAAATGTTTATTTTATCAAACAAAAAAAAAAAAAAAAAAAAAAAAAAAAAAAAAAAAAAAAAAAAAAGAAAAAAAAAAGGATAATATTGGTTGAACAAAAAAACTGTTGCCGTATAATGGATATTCGTGAAAAAGGACGTACACACATAGCTACGTACAACAACAACAACTATTGCATCTATATACTTTATCAAATGTTTAAACACATACACACACACACATACACACACAGGCATAGACATGCTCAATTGTGTGCAGTTTGTTTTTATCTTTTTTAAATTTATATTAACATCAAACCAAACAACAACAACAACAATAAAAAATCGTTCACATATGCATGAATGTATAGCTCTGCGATATTACGATACGTTTGAATTCAAGTAAAAAAGTATTGTTCCGCCTGGCTGGATAAAACTGATATTTACCAAGTTCTTTACCTGCTGTGCCCATATTCAATATGCTAATCTCTCCGAAATAGGAACCTGCCTTCAATGAAGCCATCACGGTTTTACCATTATCAGCTACCACCTGCAGTCGTCCACGATTAACAATGTACATCTCTTTGCCCACCTCTCCTATAGCGTAGCGTAACCATGTATGTTCCGTACCGTAAAAGCCCAAAGAGTTCACAAGTGTCCGGCGCAATGCATATATACATACAAACACATATGTATGTATATAAAAGTGTGGTGTGAAAGGTGTTTATTCGTTGGTGATTTTTACGGTATTTGTTAAGAATGTTTGGCCGAGCGCGGGTGGTAAGATGAATTATTAAGTGGTTTTCAGTTTGTGGTTGCGAAGGTAAAGTTCGTTGATTTATAATGTTTTATAAGTATACGTATACGTATGTATATACGTATGTATGTACGTATTCGGAGAATAATTTGTAAAAACAAAAATGAAGTAAAAAAGACACATATGCACAAACGGGAACAAACACGCGCACACACAACACACAAATTGTTGGCGGTAGGTAGAGGAGAGAGAGAGAGTCAAAACGGTTTGTCAGTTAAATGTTTTATATAAAATGCATTTGATTTTGTTGTTGTTTTATTTTTTTGTACAATCAATTGGGGAGTTAATTTTATCCCGTAAGGTTTTCACGCGGATAGAAGGGATCAAAGCGTGAAAGTGTTCGCGTGGTTGACGTTAATTTAACAGAAATTCAATACATGCCGATGCGCAAATCATTGGTTCGTCCATTCGTTTGTTTTACAAGACCAACATTAACATCCATCCATCCATCCAACCATCCATCCATTCATCCATCCACCGCCACCATGGCCACCATCACCATTGTAAAGTTAATTCATTTAGCATCACACGGTTGAGTGTTAAGTTGTTTGAATGTTTAATGTTTCAGGTGTCAATGTTCCACACCACATGGGCAAACACACACAAAAACACACGCACAGGCACAGGCACGTACAATTACGTTCAGATGTACGTTAGTTTTCAAATTTTTATTTTTATTTTATTTTATTTTTTTTTTAACGTATTTGTAGATTTCAGTTATGGTTGCGGTTAAGGCAATGTATTGTTTCATCAGCCGTTGTCCAACATCCCATAAAAGTTTTCATAGCAAATGGTATTTCGATGTTTTTGTTGTAAAATATCATCAGATGTCGAGACATACAGTTAAAGTTAAAGCATTCGAATTAAGAAAAAAACAAATACAAGAATTTTTATAAAAAAAACAAAAATATTTGAACAAACAATTTTACGATGTTTTTTGAAAATTATTTTAAAAAAACAATTTTTTAATTAAGATAAAAATAAGATTCATAACTTACCTTTGCGACATATGTAGTCACCAGGTGAGAATAATACTGGACGCAGTCTTAGCACCAATTCACACAGGAAACCAGCTTCAGTGTTTTGAAATATTTCAACTCGCTTAAGTGTATCTAAATGGACGTTAATTGCTATTTCAGCCTATTAAAGAAAAAAATTAAAAATTTCGACAAGAAAATACATCGTTTACATCAACGTTCACCAATCAAAACTGATCCATCACATTAACTATTCTTGGTTTGACAAGAAAGTACTTTAAGTATTTACGTATATAATGCTTCTTAAGGGGTGAAAACAAAGAAAAATTTTCAAAAAATCATTTTCTTTTTATAGGATTAAATAATGGCTGTGGGCGTGGTAAGATTTTAATGATCAAAAACATGAACAGCATAACTCTAAGAATTTTCATATTTATTATCTGACTTTTGTTACAATCTCTTTGGAATAGAGAAGATTCTCTAGTCAAACACGGGGTCGGGAGGCGGGGGACGATATTTAAATTAGGTAAATTAATTTAAATCTCTTTGTTTTTCGTTATATATAAGTATGAAGATTAAATGATTTTTTTCGTTTTTTTTTTCTTAGATTCAGGTTTAGAATAGCTATACTGGCATTGACTACGGCATTGCCATTTCTAAAAATTTTCAAAAATATTTTTTTTAATACTTGAATGTATGTTTAATAACCTTCTCGAGTATTATCAAAATTTTACTTTTTCTTGCGCTAAAAAGAATTATAAGAAAAAAACTTTTTCTTAAGCTGCTGCAGTCGCTTCCCTGCTTAAGATTTCTTTCATAGCAAAAAACAAAATAATCTTCTTGTTAGCTAATTACATTTAAGTGAACATCTTAGATCTTTGGAAATGATTCCGATACTTTAAGGTGGATTCCTGCCGTGAACTCCTGACCCCACGGTGCCTTAAGACACACGGAGTGGATAAACGCACACTCAACGTCCGGTGCTGATTAATCCCCGATCGGCAGATACGCTACAGGACGTGTCAGTCCCCGGTGAGAGCGAGGCCTCTGCCTTTCTATGGTCCAAACATCCGGTTGCAGTGCAATTCCAGATTATACCCAGCAAAATGACTCTTCCCGCGACTTAGGCTAGCAATAGCCATTAAGAAATCCCCGCAATGGGCTGTTCCCGAGTCAAAGTAAATGAAAATCAATACCTCGCAAGCTCCTGACACTCATGGTACCAGATATGAAGAAAGAAAAACAAATAACGGAATCCATAATTCAAACTGTGCAGGCCCCATATGACTTCACTCGGTAGTGTGATAGCTATACTGTAGACGAAACTACAGTAAAGAAAGAACCAGTCTATATTATTGTGCATGGACATACTATTCTCGCTTGGCCGAGTAAGGTCTGTTTCAACCTCTTCCGTTTAACATAGAGAAACGGCGCCCTTGGACAAAGAAATGGGGCAACGCCTAAAACCGAGCAATAGCAATGTATAGACACGCGGAAATGGATTTCCACAGCAGAAAACGGAAGCCTCTGGCAAGGCATAAGAGCTTCATGCAGCTCAGACCACAAGTTAGTCGATAAGTTACCGTCAAATACCTAGACGTATACGGACTAGGAGGATCAGATAGAATGGTTTATACCTTATTTCTCAGCACGCCGCCTAACAAAAGCCCGTTACGCAAATGCACGTAAGAACACCACAGTCTCAAGTAAAAAGAACCAGATTGAAGTCAAAATCATTATCCGTCTGTCTTATATCCGTTGCCTCCAAATCTCTAAAGCTACAATATATTTGGGGCATTCCAGCAAATACATGTTTCCAGTCTTCTCACGCTCTAGTTTCGAAAAGTCCTTTAGAATGCAACAATGCATTCAGAGGTTCGAGAGCTATAAGCAGAAAGCCCAGACGAAAATCAAAACCAAATCTGGGTTTTTTTCCACAAACGGATGGACTGAATCTATGCTATTATCCCAACGCGATTGCCATACACCATAGGGCAGCGTTACAAAAATTGTACTCCAATACCGATTCTTGCAGATTCTGTGAAAGAGCAGTAGAAATGTCGTATTACATGAATGTGAAGCAATCTGCAGAATCAGGCATCAGGTGTTCCGTGAAGATTTCGTAATGTCAAAGACAGTATAATGCTCCGAAGATAGGAATGTGGCGGTATTTATTAAAATCCTAAAGCTGGGGGCTGGTGGCAGTGACGCATACAATAGACTTTTTAGATTACGGTACGGATTGTCCATACAAATAATAATAATAATATAATAAATTGTTTCTCTATTACTTTTATATGTGTAAGAACACAAATATGTCAGATTAACCAAACACATTAGGTTTCAGATATAGAATAGAATATATGTGATTAAATGTATATAAGTATGTGTAAAATTTTCGTTTTTCATTGGAACCTGTTTCATGTCAATTGTGAAATTTGATCTTCAAAAAGTAATAAACAATTTTTTTTTCCTTCATTCCGATGGCGATTTATTCTAGTTTGATCATACTGTTATTAGAATTAGAAGCCGAAATATAAGGAATTGTTTCATTTGTTGTTCAGAAAACTTTTTAACGGTCCCCCA
>KK351074.1:405314-421685 GCA_000671755.1 Glossina brevipalpis | reverse complement strand
TTTACTGATAAGCTTATGCATGCGATATTAAATTTATTTTTTCTCATAGTTTCTCTAGTTAAGATAAATTATGAAAAAAAGATTTTATCGTATACTATGTTGGATAAAAATAATAAATAAATACGAATTAAAAGCATTTCTAACATGGATAATAGTTTTACAGGAAACTTAACTGAAATTATGTTGTAATTTCAGCTTAATCGGTAAAAAGCTTTAAGGAATAAAAAATTCTACATTTAAATTTTTAAATTTTTGATGATGATAGTTCTCTTCTAATCTATTCTTTTTATTTGCAGTTCTTTTATTTAAATGTTTGTCTCACGTTGTTCTTTTCAAAGTTGTCAATTCTATAGCAAAACACTGTTGTGAGATTTACTTTTTTTTTTTTTTTTTTCATTATATTGTACATGTAGTACATGCACTTCCCTTATAGAACAGAAATGAATGATGGGGACATGAGAGTTTAACACAACAACATGTGAAACATAAATAGAAACGTAAAACACAAAAATCAAGTACCGTCTCTTGGGACATCTGTAGACAAGCGTAGAGAGATAAGCACAGAAAAAAACAAAAAAAAAAAAAAAGACAAAACAAAACACATGTGTAACTATCATCGTCTTACTCATCACTGCCATTTGATTTCTTCTGTATTGACGTGTGGCAAACATCCGTTGAATATCGAATCATTCACTGAGCGGATTTAAGTTCAGAAAAACGTAAATGAAACTAAAAATAAATCTAAACATTTAGTTTTATAATCTGTTGAAAGTCCCTGATGTTAAATATTTGTTTATATTTATAAAGAGAATTAAAGTTAGAAAAGTTCATTCTGCTGACGTAATCCTTTAGTTAGGTATTGATTAGCAAAAGTATTATTGACTTTCAATAAAATGAAAGAATGTTTACATTAAAGAAGTGAAAGTATTTTATATCATTTAGTTTAGTTAATCAATCGATTATTTTCATATTTTTCTTCGTTATGTTCATTCATATTTTCATTCATTCATTCATTCACACTTTTTTATTACCACTTTTTTACACCACCCGAGATATAGGATATGTTCATTTTGTCATATTGTTTGTATTGCCCAGAAGGAAATTTCGAAGATCGCACAAAATATATGTATTCTTGATCACCACGAAACTTAGAATCAATTTAAGCATACCCGTCTGTTCATCTGTCCATCTGTCCATCTGTGTATTGTCTATGATAAACATTCTCTTGGCCTATTCAACTAAAGATTTTTAGCAGAATCTTTGGAAATTCTCCTAAATAGTAAGGTAGGCATTGAAAATGGGCCCAATTGGTTAAAGGACATGCCCACAGTACAAGGTAAACTGTGAACACCTTATTTTTTGAAAGCAAAAAGAATTAAATTTTTTTGCTCATTGTTGGTAAACCATAACAAATAGATCTACAAGTCCCGGTACAAAAATGAAAATGATCGAAAACACCCACTCGTTATAATATAATATTAAAATTTAAATTTTTTATGAAAACGTTTTTAACATCAAGAAAGATGCATCCGAAGCCACGTAAAGTGGATATATTCTCGATCACTCTGAAATTTGGAATCCACCTAAACGTATCCGTTTGTCCATCTGTCCGTCTGCTTAGCTGTGTTATGTTTTTGGCAAACATTCTCTTGGTTGCAAAAATGAAGATATGTTGGAAGTTCTTTCATATATGTTGCTATTGAAAATGGGCCAAATCAACCACAAGTCACGCCTACAATATAAAATAATTTGAAAACACATCTGTTTTTTGGCTGTTTGCTCAGTGGCCATCGGCAGCAAATTAAAAATATTGCATAAAAATAAAAAATCTGCCACGCCCACTTATTCAAATTTAATTTTTTCCCCTTTTTTTGATTTAAAGGTGATGGGGTATAAAAGATTCGTCAGAGCCGAGTACGATTTTCGTACTTGTTATTACATTCTTTTATAATTAACTAAATTGCTTACCACGTGAACAGCTGTTATAAGCGGGAAGTATATGTTTCTTAGGCTTATACTTATATAAGACATGCTTTATGGAAAAATATTTAAATTCCAAAGTTGACGATATAGAGCAGGAGAAGAAGACAATAACCCGAAGATCATGGGAAGACTCGGATAAATTTCTGCCCGATAGCTGTGGAGAGTAAACTTTCTTCGAATGAATAAATAGTCGCGTTCTGTGCTTTTTCATTAATTTTTCTTAATGATTGAAGCACAATGGTTCTCATCTCAGAACCAAACCGCGAGTCCTATCGTTCTAAACAATCGACTACAGACAGTAATAAAGAAATGTACGTTTTTCTATATTAAAGCGAAAAATCCCGATAACAGAAGAAGCGAGAGGACAAATGAAGCGAACAAGTGAAGCGAACAAATGAAGCGAACAAATGCAGCAAACAAGTGAAGCGAACAAATGCAGCGAACAAGTGAAGCGAATAAATGACGCGAACTTTAACTTCCCGAGAGTTCGCAAAGGTCTGTAAATTAGAAAATTAAGATTTACGGAACAAAGGAACTAGCAGCTCAGATTTAGCTGTAAAAGAAACTGTATCGACTACCACGAGTAGCCGAATAGATAAGAGTCGCGACTATCAACTTGATCTTCGCTAGTTAAGATTTTACTACGGTAGACCGAGCACTTGACAATTTTTGTGGACATGAATCGAGCAAAACTAGACTTAATTCGGAGAGGACATTCCTCGTTATCCGTGAAGGACTCTTTTTGCGACTCAAACCTATATAATCTATGCAAGAAATATATAATACTTTACTATCTTGTTCTGTATATATCAGCTTCCCCACGATTTGAACGCTATTTTGCTTAACAATAATTGTTCCTGGCATTTAAGTACTTTAGTGCGATGCCATCTGTAAGGAAGCTTGCATTTTATTGCTTCAGAGCAAAGCCACTAAGTTGAGCTTTCTTTCGTTACTCGTATTCAGTTTTATCATGCGAACGCTATTAGTTATTTTGGTTTCGTCTCTGGCAAAGTACGAGATTAACTCAGAATTACTTCTGTACCACGTGCGTTTTTTTGTTTTTTTTTTTTTTTTAACGATTTCCCACAAAGACTAATACGACATGGGTGTGTAGACAACTTAATGCGACTATTCGTAACCGTTGCATTGTAACTATACTGTTAGAATATNAAAATAGAAATAAAGTAAATAATGGTGACGCTATATGCGATTTCTATCATCCTTTGTTGTCTTAAATCTTTATAGCAGTTCGATTTATGAAAAAAAAAAAAGAAAAAAGAGAACAAGAAAATTTAATTAAAGTTAATGAAATCCAAGCTTAGGGAAAAAATATCGAGAGACTTTTATCACTAGATTGTGTAAGATATCTTACATCTTATATCTGACTCGCCTTTGAAAGATGACACATCAGCTTACGAAAATTGATATTCTGTTTACTCACTCATGTCAACAGTTATATTAATGTGACAATGAGTGAAATGAATGAAAAATTTTCCTAAATTTTGCACATTTCATTGCCCTACTTAAGATCGGAAAAAACTTTGTAATATTCACGGCCAAGATGCTTTGCGCAATAATATGTAGGTGGTTTGCTAGTCGCTCTGTTGTAGAAATTTCAATGTCAAGGATGCATCTCCTTTTCGATTCATCGCTTAAAAAAATCAAGAAAAAATTGCAAAAAATCAAACAACACATAAGCAGTCTGCTCTTGATTGATTGATTCTAGTTTCTATTGTCAAATATGAACTAGAATTAAGTAAGCGTTTAAAAAAAAGAACGGCCAAAATTAATCAATAAAAAGTGTGGTACCTTCATAACAATGACGCACAACAAATATCTTGGATTAAATTTGCAAGAATTGACAGAGCTTTGCCGTGAAGTCTTTATTAAGGAGTATAGCATTTGGTAAATACCCTCTTAAAAGTAAGACTAAAAAGAAATATAAAATTTTAATAAATAAAAATAAAAATAATTTTAAGTAGTTAGATGTTTGCCTGAAAGACAGCCCACTTTATAACACTTATGCAATCGAGTGCCTGATCGATCAAGTGAGCATTTTTATTATACCTGTCAGTTACAGAATTCTCTAAATGGTTTGTGAGGCCAGTGTACAGTATCCCACATGACTTGTAAAGCTGATAATTGGTACGGCATTGAGGTAAATAAATCATATCATAGTTCCTCATGAATCTACATGGATTGCTCAAGGAGATCCCCCTGAAGTAAGAAAGGCCAGGAAATTAAGCCTTTAATCAACTTTGATGCAAAGATTCTCGTCTTTTTTTGAGTTTGGGCGGAGCGAGCTATAGCCCGCTAGCATATGGCGGTAACACAAGTTGAGGATCCTATTTTAGGCCTCGAGGCGGAAAATGTAAAAACATTCTTTGTATCGATTCAATTTGATCAATATGGTTTTTATAACCAGAGGCATATTCAAGAGTTAGCCTGACAAGCGCTATATGCCATCTTTTGATGATGTAAGAGCCACTTTGAACTCTTTTGACCATCTTTTTACGTCCCCAAGAAGCGATTTGGCTTTATTTACAACTGATTCAATTTGTAAATGCAATCACAATTTAAAATCCAGTATAATGCCGAAGTCAGACAAGCTGGTAACATTATCAAGTGTACAGTTGTGAATGTGGTAGGCAGAGGGTAATTTATTAGTCCAGGAAAATGATAGGTTACAACATTTTTTCAGGTTTAAATTCATACCATTTGGTTTATACCACAAAATCGGATTATTAATGTCTGACTAAAGGTTCACAATACCTTCAACTGAGTTGACGGAATGAAAAGTTTTATTGTCAACCGCAAACATCAAGTTTCATTGATGGCGCCGTTCGACAGCAATTGTTTTGCTCTCTAAAAAAAACCCCTTGATAATGTGAAGTTGATTTTCAAAAAGGGAATGTGGAAATCATTTGGTCAACTTTTCCTTCGCTAAGCCACAGAAATTCTAGACCGGTGGAATCTTTTAAGAAACTTCTCGAAAATGACAAAAATCGCACGCATAATAACTATTCAAGTCAAGTACTTAAATATTTCCATTAAAAGAAGAATTTAATGCAAAAAAAAAAAAAAATTATAAAAATATCTTTAGATACTTTTTCCCTCTTTTACGTATTCCATCACGGAATTTTGCGAACAAAAATTATCAGCGCATGTATAAAAAGTAATGAAAAAAAGAAAAAAAACTATATTTTGCCTCTTCGTCTATACTTGAGTAATTAACTTTTCTTCTTGGCAAAGTATAATTTTCTCTATCTTTCGTCTATATTCCTCTTGATAGCAATTAAAATTTTGAAACTCTTTTATGCGTTTCAAGAGTTATATCACATATATGTGTTTAGTTGCTTTTAACTGTGAATTTTTGGATTCTTAGATATGTAAGTAAACATCTATAAACTGCTTCTGGTGCTTTAACAATCTTAGAGTAGTAGAAGCTATCAAAAGCAACAATAACAATTATAAGCATTAGCTCGCTGTATCTGAATATTACACAGAAAGTATTTTGAAAACAATTTTTAAAACACAAAAAAAAAATTCAATTCATTTCGTCGACAATTAAGATTGTTTTTATTTTTTTTTTTTTTTTGTTTTATATATATTTAATATAAAAGAACTTATATTGCTTGGATTGAGGCGCATGCAATACTGTCACGATTAATAAAACACAAAGGAAACTATAAAAGGAGACCATTTATTTGTTAATTTATTATTAATCGACATGAAGTTGGACTAAGAAACTGTTCGTATTTTTAAATAAATGGACTCGTTAGATGTAATGACCTAAAATTGTCGAATTCTTTTACAAAATTCTATAAGAAACAAATAAGTTCGATCGATAAAGTTTCATACCGAATGTCTTTCTTGCTCATATTCTTCACTGATTGCAACTTTCGAGGGCAACTATGGCTATGAATGATTTCATTGTTTTCATTAGTTTTCTACAATTCGTTGAAAGAATACCTATTGAATGGAGACTTCTCTTTATCAAGTAATTTTTCCAAGAAACTTCCAGTATAAAATGATTTATCTCCCTTCTCCGGAAATTCTCAATTTCAGGTCTGTACTGGAAATAAATTTATCAAAGCAGCGATTTAGTTTATAAAGCGCACTTTCTCTATTTTATTTTTTTTTTTTTATCATAAGACATACGACACAAATTCGAAAGGAAGGGTCTGGATCGACCCTTCAACTAAGATGTCTCTGAATTTGCAAAGCCTTTTAATTTGTGTTTTCAACGATCAGCGACCTTCGTTCTGGTCCCTATATCGAACGAGATGTTTATTAGTGTTCATAAATTAGTCATTCGTCGGCACTGAATTTCGCTCGCGTAAGTTATCTTTAGAAAAGGGATAAGTTTCGTTATCCATTGCGTTCACTAGACTCAGTAACTGCTACAGATTCTCATTGTCAACTAAATCGCTGACTGATTTATTTCGCTCGAATATGTTTTCTTTAGAAGAGAGATAACTTTTCGTTATCGCTTGCATTCGCTAGACTCAGTAACTGCTACAGATTCTCACAATCAACTAAATCTCTGACTGATTTATTTCGCTCGAGTATGTTTTCTTTAGAAAAGAGATAATTTTTCGTTATCGCTTGCATTCGCTAGACTCAGTAACTGCTACAGATTCTCATTGTCAGCTAAATCGCTGACTGATTTATTTCGCTCGAATATGTTTTCTTTAGAAGAGAGATAACTTTTCGTTATCGCTTGCATTCGCTACACTCAGTAACTGCAACAGACTCTCATTGTCAACTAATTCACGGACTGATTTATTTCAAGAAAGAGGCCAGGCTTGTATTATAGAATGGTTAGGAATAAAAGTCGCTATAGAGCTTTGCATTGAAGATACCCCTGGCGAACTTCGTCTGCGATGGTTTGATTAATTCGAATGCTTTTTAAATTGTTTTCTGTTTACTATCGTTCAGCATTTCTTGGCGAAAAATTTTGAAAATTCAAAATTATTTTAATATCAGGATTTTTTTTTGAAATAAAGCATTATGTGGGAAGTGGTCATAAAAATTTGACCATCGCATATAATTCCAATGTGGTTCGTTCTCCGTGTACTCTAGAGATATAGACTGACAGAAAAGCTTAACTGAGTTCAGGAAATGATTCTAAATCAACCGACATAACAGAAACTTACGTCTTACTTGCGACAAGTGACACTGGATATGAAAAGATAAGAGAAGAGATAATGTAAGAGCGATAGAGCATTTGCGACAAAGAAAACTGAATAAACTTTGTCTGAAATACAAAACACAAAAATTTGCTTCATAATGAAGACTCTTGAGGAACGGATAGCAGACAGAGAGAGAGTCAAGTTAGGAAAGAAGAGAAGAAATATTTATAATCCGTTACAACCTAAGAAAACAACCGTTAGTTCCATACAATTAAAAACAATTAAAAGTTATTTATATAAATCAAATTCTTATTCGATTAAATTTCTTTCATAAGAAAACGATGAAATTTACGGCTTTTATGTGTTACCAACGTTAGTCAAGCAATATTATATCACAATAATTTTAAAACTAATTAAGTTATTTTTAAGTTAATTAAATTTCTTTTGCAATTAAAAGCTATTAAATTTTTATGATTTGCATGGACGTTGCGTTATATTGCGATATATACTTGTTTGAAGCGCTATTGCGGAACACCATCATTTTTGTAATGATTTTAAAAGCATTTTAAAATGCGGAATAAGTAATAAATTGAAAATGAAATTGAATTAATGCTCAATACTCAATCATTATGATATTTAGAAATTTACAATCGGATGATTTAAGCACTTTTTTTTGATCCTTTCATCTTTAACGCAAATACCGTTATTGATACATTCACTTAGTACTCACTAAATGAGTGGCTTCACTTGTCAAATCCATACTCTGTGAATTTTTTTTTTTTTATTTATATATGATTTGATGTTAAAGCGCTTGATTAACTCCTTAACTTAATAACTATTAAAAATAAATTTGTCTAATAATTTGTTTTTTCCCATTGAATAACATATAACTTATTTCAGAAGCGAAACTATTTTTTGATGTAAATCGTAATTAAAAATGTATTTAAAATTCTTTTAAACAAAACAAATAATTATTATTACTAAACACTTTGTGTCTAAAAAAACACTTTAAAGAAATAATTGTAACAATTTTCTCCACTTTCCGTTTTGTAAGGTTGAGTGAATTGAGACCTGCAAATATATATTTGATCATTAAAGTAGCGGTATAAAAATAGGTAGACTTTGTCAAATCGTATTAGAATTCATTATTTGGTTTATGTATATAGGAAACGTATGCAAAATAAAAAAGTAAACATTAGACTTATTTACTATCAGCAGAGTGGGTACATTGAATTGTCTACCATTGAAAAATAGATGAGCATTGTTTCGAAAGTTTTGACTCGCGCGGAAGACAAGAAACTTTTACAATTGAAACAAAAAAATCTAAAAATGAAGAACTTAAACAAGACCCAAGCCTAACGTAAGAAAAAATTGACAAATAATTGGGTAAATTGATCCAACAACGTTTGTTTGACGCTCAAAGAGAATGTCAACGAGTGGAGTGCAAAGCGATTGAATAATTGAAGCCAACATACGATGAAATTTGATTTTTTACATGCGATCTAGATAAAAAGAGAAAGTTTGTAGCTTCTTATATCCAATGGTGAAAAATGGATACACTTGGATAGAGCATATCTCCTAAAAAGGTCATGAGTAAAACCTAATCGGCCAACAAAACAGAATATCTCCAAGCTTGCATTGCAGGAACCGCTATGAATTGGTTTTGGTGCGCTAGAGTTAAGCAAAGAAAATCTTCAATAACCTAAAAGGAAACCTGAGAAGCACTGAGTTATAATATACCAGAGCTGTTACGCATGAATACGATCTTAAGATCTGACAAGAGCTGTGCCTAAAGTTAATGATTGCTTGCAATATAGATCCACACGATATAGTTTCAATGTAAATTCATTCTTTCAACTTTCAAACGGGATCTCCAGTGCCTGGCTTGTATGATTACTAACGTTGCTTTCAAATTATATTTTATTTTTTTGTTAAATAAGAAGAAGAGATTGTATTAGAAGAACGTGGCCGGAAAATATCGGTATTTTAACCAAAGAGATTATGTTTTCCTACCGATATGTCGATCAAACAGAATTAAAAGAATATATGATGGTGTTAGAGCTGGTAAATATAAAATTGGTTTAGGCCAAAACAAGATTGGCTCCTGTTCGAGTTATGAAGAAGTGAATTCTATAAATCTGATGGTCGAAATAAAATGAAGTGGGCGCAGAGGCTATTAGTGACAAATCGAAATCGGTAAAATCGGTATTAANTTTCTTTTTTTGTTTTTGTTCTATGACTTTCTTCATAAAGGAAATATTTGCTTTAACTCACTCCCTCATTGGATGAGTGTTTTATCATTTTTACTGCTCTCTCTCTACTTTTTTTTTCTTTTTTTTTTTTTTTTATTTGTAGAAAGCGAATAAACCATTGACTCTTATTTAATCTTCGAGTAAATTGCATTCTGTCAGACAAAAAACACAAACGCATTCTTTAAAAGATTTTACTACAATTGCCAGTTGATAACTGTAACAGTATCTGTACTTACACACACCTACGTAATAGTGGAGTAGATTGTACAGTAAATACCCACAAACATATCAACAAACATTGATTTCACCACAAAGAAGCTATAGTTGGTTTGTCGGTTGATGGTCAACTTAACAATAGAATACCAAATGGTATATTAGAACACTTAAGAGTGACAAGAATGTGTTTATTGTGTGAGAAATGTTTTATCAGGTTATTCAATAACAATATTTAACACAGATGCTCGAACTTGAAATTTTTCTCTAACTCTTACTGAAAATGTTAATAAAATTTCATATAGACAAAGCATTCAAACGAACCAAACGAGGAATTAATTTTCGTCATAGGTAGCGATTCATTTGTGTAAGAAAATTTGAAAAACAATTTGCATTTTACACTTCATGAATTCTTGTATGTAATACAGATATTTAGGAAAATTTTCTACATTTTTAATGAAAAATGATTTTCAATAAACTAAAAAAATTCATAGTTAAGCTTTAAAATTTTACGACGTTAAACACATAACCGGGCATGACTTGCAAACCTGACCTGAAAATATTAAAACGAATTTGTATAAGATTAACTCGATTACTTCTTTGCTATTAAATTCAACTTATCTCCAGCGCTTTCTACAACATATTACAGCTTAGAAGCAGATAATGGTGTCTATAAGTTGGGTGAAAATTTTCATCGTCTTGTCAGTATCGATTTTGTTCTCTAAATAAACGAATCGTATAATTTCATATGTATTAGACATCGATCGAAATCTTATCCGCATAGCTTAGTCCCCAGGAAATCGGGGAGCCAAACTTCAGGACGATATTCACGGTATTCACGTTAACTGTGTAGCAGTATTTATTAACATACTGAGATTTTCGATATTTTTAAAAAATTGTTAGTTTTACATTAAACATTAGCGCGAATGCGTGCTCCGCGTGATATGATTAGACACAAAAGAAAGTAAAGCAAATTAACTAAAAGATCATTGGGAAAAGATTGACTACATATCGCAGCATTTATTGCAACCAAGGCCCGTTTATGGATAACCACCTGTAGAAAAAAAAACTTTAATTTAATATTTAAAGAAAAAGTCTTCATAGACAGAAGAAACATCAATTTAAAAATCGAAATTTCATTTTCTTACATATATAAAAATATTTACTTGGAAAATCAGCTGTGTTTAAGAAAATTTCGAAATTATATTCCCGCACTCGAAGACATTCCTGCTAGTTTGGGAGCTGCCCGCATCTCATTGCTGCACTAACTTATAATATACATAAATGCCTTTCACACGGTCTCAAGGTTTTTTCAAAAGCGAAGGTCCGCTGAGTAACTCATCAGGAGCTATAAGGCCTACATCTGAGGAAGCTGATCGTGAAAATGCTATTCCAATTATTGATTTATCCGTAACGCCACCATCAGGCAATGCAATTATTGATTTATCGGGAACGCCACCATCAGACAATGCAATTATTGATTTATGCGAAACACCAACATTAGAACCAGTAACCGTACGTAATTCTAGTGGAGATGATGCTGAAATTATTGTGGTAACCGATATTAATGCAATTGATGGTCAGAGCTTAAATGGAGTAAATGACAATACATCAAATAATTACATATCACCCATATGCCCCATTTGTATGGAGTCAGTAATACAACGACAACCGACTTCCACACGTTGCGGTCATGTTTATTGTAAAAGATGCATTTGTCGGGCACTCGAACATAAACGCAAATGCCCCAAGTGTAATGCTAAAACACTGCCAGCTCATTTACATCCCCTCTATTTGTAAAGATACCTAATTTCATCTCTTTCTTGCCTCTTATCTTTTGTTTATACATATGTTTGTAATGATTATTATTTATTTGTTTAAAACTACTTTTATTAATCTTTAGAATGCAATATCTATCCGACAATCAACAAAGCGTCGAATAAAAATTAGAAATTACAATATTACAACCGTTAAGTTTAATTTAACAAAATCAAACGAGAAAATATATTCGATTCCAAACTTCCCGCAGTGATCTTTTGTTACTTGAGACTCTCACTAGGAAGCAAGCAGAAAAGTGGATGGATAAAAAAGGAAGCACAAGGACAGATAGACGAACTGACGGACATACGGACTGACGGACACAGGGACTGACGGACATACGGGCTGACGGACATACGGGCTGACGGACATACGGACCGATGGACATACGGACCGATGGACATACGGCCTGGGGGACATACGAACTGAAAGACATACGGACGGACGGATGGACGAATCAACAGATGAAGAGCCAGACACAATAAGGAAGCGGTCCACCTTATGACAAGTAACCTATAGGATGGGCTACAGCCGCCGAACCAATGAACAGCTAATCAATGGTCGGGTGAACTTATGAACAGATTGATAGATAAGCGAAACGATGGACTAGCGTAAGCGAACGTGTAATCGGTTGCAAGAATCCACGCTGTTCGGCTACTCTAATTGTCAACATTCGTCTTAAGATATTTTCGATTTCTTTGATCCTTTTATGTATAAAGAACTGATTTTATTGTAAATTCAAAAAATCTAAAAATCTTTCATTTTTATCAGATTTCAGAAGTAACAAAAAAAAGATGATTTGTGTACGATTCAAGAATATTTTGGAACAGTGAATAAATAATATAAAATAAAAAGGAAATACATAATATATAAAGAAAAATTTTTTGATAATAAAAATATCCTTCGCACACTTTGTTATAAGTAATAATAATAATAGACTTTTCACTGACAAACATACCTACATACATATATAGATAATAATCGGGGACTATAACAATGACAACAACAATAAAAGCCTTTGACAATGGTTGACAATCATCATCATCACACACACACACACACACACAAGCACAGCAAATTTTATTTTATTACTGCAAGGGTAGTTTTAAAAAATATTTATACCGTTATACTGAATATAAAAATGAAACACCAAAAATTTTCTTCAACTTTTTTCTCTTTACAGCGTTAATGGACATTGCGAACGCGTATATGCACAAGCATACAAGAACAACCAACCATTCATTCCATTGGTTGAGGTTTAAAGAGAATCACAAACATTGTAACATATGATGGGGAGAACATAAAAATGAAAATGTAAAATGTCGATGAGTCAAAAAAAAAAGAAAAAAAAATCAAGACTAAAGCATGATAATGATTGACTTTCGTAAAACTCAAAGAAGGCCGGTATAGATGGATACATTTGATATGTCCATGAAAGGTGAGGAAAATCATGATTTTCAACATGAGCTAATAATTAAAGTTAAAAGATAAATTGAATACAATATTATGAGAATTCCAATGTAATTTAATTTAAGTTTAAACAAAAGCAAACATTCTTTCTTAGATAAAACCGCACAGATTTCATTACATAGAAGAGGTCAAAATTTATCATGAAAATTCTTATTTGAAGAGTTGTCCGAAATTCCCAAAGCTTACTAGTAATCGGGCTTCTCGTTTTTTGATGTTTTTTTCGTTAACAATGATTAACTTCTAAGTAAACCTTTCAATCTAAATCCATTTTTTATTCAACTGATTGAAGGTTTAATCTTTCTTTTTTTCATTTTTCTCCTGTCAAAAAAGCACTTTCCGAAGAAATTACAATATAAACTATTAATTATAGACCGTCAATGTCGTCGAACCTGACTTTGTTTTTTATGACTACAAATGGTTTTCGAACGCCCAATAAATATGTTGATATATAATCCAAACAATGTTCGGTAGCTGCGGTTCCAATTTCAGCAAAGCCCAAGCTTTATGGTCTTTTTGATACCTACGTCCACATAAAAAAGGTAGTAAGAAACTCCTTTAGTGGAGTTTACAGAACATTTCTTAATTTCTCGTTAAAAAGCTTTAAATACTATTTTCTTTGGCTTAGCTTTTCAGTATAAGGTATCAATAACATTGCTTTGCTTTGTATCTAATATAAAAACATTGTGTTGCCTAACCTTACGTTTAAATATATTTCACAAAGAATTGCCTAATTTTAAGCTTAAACTAAAAAAAAATTATTTTCGAACGCTTAATAAATAAATATGTTATCATGTAATCCAACAGGATGTAAATCATATTCGTTGGCTACGATTCACATTTCAAGTTTTATGAGCCAAACTCAATATTCACGGCGTCTTGAAAGCCCACGTCCACATAGGAGAGATGAGAAAACAATCCAGAAATAGAGGTTATAAAGCTTTCTACCATTTCTCTTTAGAAACTTAACTACTATTTTCTTTGGTTTGACTATAAGCACTGCTTTGCTTCTGTAAATAAGATAAAAATATTGTTGCCTAATCTTATGCTTAAATATGTCTTACAAAAAGTTGCCTAATCTTAGGCTTAAATTAAACGAAAGCTTTACCTACAATACCATATGATGTGTACTCTTTTTTTTCTTTTTTTGAAATGTTCCAATTTTATGGTCTTCTACGTCTACAAAACCATTCCATTGATTTTACGACTTTCTAGATAAATAGAAATTTTCTTTTTTTCTATTTCATATGATTGCACAACGTATTGATTTTTATATGTTTTTCTAACCCAACTCGTTTATTGTTAGATGCTATTTTGTGTTATATTTTTTGAACATTAATACATCCTTACATACATATATAGGCTTTAATTCCATGTTTATAACACAAATTGCTTTCAAATTGTTGTTACTTTTCTCTCATCCTGAGTCATAAAAAGAAGTCTTTGAAATAAAAGGTAAGAGAGAAAAATTAGATTATCTTTTAGAAAATAGAATAAATATACGTAAAGTAAATAATGGTGACGCTATATGCGATTTCTATCATCCTTTGTTGTCTTAAATCTTTATAGCAGTTCGATTTATGAAAAAAAAAAAAGAAAAAAGAGAACAAGAAAATTTAATTAAAGTTAATGAAATCCAAGCTTAGGGAAAAAATATCGAGAGACTTTTATCACTAGATTGTGTAAGATATCTTACATCTTATATCTGACTCGCCTTTGAAAGATGACACATCAGCTTACGAAAATTGATATTCTGTTTACTCACTCATGTCAACAGTTATATTAATGTGACAATGAGTGAAATGAATGAAAAATTTTCCTAAATTTTGCACATTTCATTGCCCTACTTAAGATCGGAAAAAACTTTGTAATATTCACGGCCAAGATGCTTTGCGCAATAATATGTAGGTGGTTTGCTAGTCGCTCTGTTGTAGAAATTTCAATGTCAAGGATGCATCTCCTTTTCGATTCATCGCTTAAAAAAATCAAGAAAAAATTGCAAAAAATCAAACAACACATAAGCAGTCTGCTCTTGATTGATTGATTCTAGTTTCTATTGTCAAATATGAACTAGAATTAAGTAAGCGTTTAAAAAAAAGAACGGCCAAAATTAATCAATAAAAAGTGTGGTACCTTCATAACAATGACGCACAACAAATATCTTGGATTAAATTTGCAAGAATTGACAGAGCTTTGCCGTGAAGTCTTTATTAAGGAGTATAGCATTTGGTAAATACCCTCTTAAAAGTAAGACTAAAAAGAAATATAAAATTTTAATAAATAAAAATAAAAATAATTTTAAGTAGTTAGATGTTTGCCTGAAAGACAGCCCACTTTATAACACTTATGCAATCGAGTGCCTGATCGATCAAGTGAGCATTTTTATTATACCTGTCAGTTACAGAATTCTCTAAATGGTTTGTGAGGCCAGTGTACAGTATCCCACATGACTTGTAAAGCTGATAATTGGTACGGCATTGAGGTAAATAAATCATATCATAGTTCCTCATGAATCTACATGGATTGCTCAAGGAGATCCCCCTGAAGTAAGAAAGGCCAGGAAATTAAGCCTTTAATCAACTTTGATGCAAAGATTCTCGTCTTTTTTTGAGTTTGGGCGGAGCGAGCTATAGCCCGCTAGCATATGGCGGTAACACAAGTTGAGGATCCTATTTTAGGCCTCGAGGCGGAAAATGTAAAAACATTCTTTGTATCGATTCAATTTGATCAATATGGTTTTTATAACCAGAGGCATATTCAAGAGTTAGCCTGACAAGCGCTATATGCCATCTTTTGATGATGTAAGAGCCACTTTGAACTCTTTTGACCATCTTTTTACGTCCCCAAGAAGCGATTTGGCTTTATTTACAACTGATTCAATTTGTAAATGCAATCACAATTTAAAATCCAGTATAATGCCGAAGTCAGACAAGCTGGTAACATTATCAAGTGTACAGTTGTGAATGTGGTAGGCAGAGGGTAATTTATTAGTCCAGGAAAATGATAGGTTACAACATTTTTTCAGGTTTAAATTCATACCATTTGGTTTATACCACAAAATCGGATTATTAATGTCTGACTAAAGGTTCACAATACCTTCAACTGAGTTGACGGAATGAAAAGTTTTATTGTCAACCGCAAACATCAAGTTTCATTGATGGCGCCGTTCGACAGCAATTGTTTTGCTCTCTAAAAAAAACCCCTTGATAATGTGAAGTTGATTTTCAAAAAGGGAATGTGGAAATCATTTGGTCAACTTTTCCTTCGCTAAGCCACAGAAATTCTAGACCGGTGGAATCTTTTAAGAAACTTCTCGAAAATGACAAAAATCGCACGCATAATAACTATTCAAGTCAAGTACTTAAATATTTCCATTAAAAGAAGAATTTAATGCAAAAAAAAAAAAAAAATTATAAAAATATCTTTAGATACTTTTTCCCTCTTTTACGTATTCCATCACGGAATTTTGCGAACAAAAATTATCAGCGCATGTATAAAAAGTA
>KK351074.1:369257-379451 GCA_000671755.1 Glossina brevipalpis | reverse complement strand
CAAAAAAGATAAGTTTTTGTTATTTTTTCAAATAAAAAAGAGTTATAATTTGCAATCAGTTTCTTAAAGCTAAGCGAACAGAAAAAATGAGCTTAAAACTATTTTCGAGAGAATTATTTTATATAATTTCTTTCATAGTGATAGCATAACGTAGCGTTTAACGTTCATTTGATGCAAATGACATGATACACATTAACTGTAAATTGTATTAGAACTTTAAAAAAAAAAACGAAAAAAGAAAAAAATTCATAAAAACTGAAGCAGAACATTTTAGATGATTATATGCAGCACAACATCCGCACTTTTCATTTGCACAGATGGGAGGACATTGTGAACGTTAACTATATGAAATGTGTTCGAAGGTGTTTTTTTACATAACAATAGAAAGTGAGCGCGTTATGCCTATAAACTCGTCTAACAAAAACGCACAAAAACTCAAACAACGAACAATAGCCACTCAATAGTAGTGAATGAATGATTGTAAGCGTGTGTGGGTGTAAAATCGGTTATGTTTGCTTGTCTTAACAATGCCAGATGGTTTTGTTAACGTATAATAATCCTTTAAAACCTTTCACAAAAGACATCAACTCTTCTACAACTTACTGATATGGGTAAATACTTTAGTGGTAATTCGGAGCAGACATTCTTTGGAAAATTCCAAAAAAGAAACGTCAAAGATTTCATAAAGATATCTCAAAATCAAGGATTAAGTTTGCAAAGTCAACGAACTTCATTCCCACAACACGACAAATGTATTCTTTACCTGTACGTTTGCCTAAGACAAAAAAACAGTCTATGTGAGAGATGGAGGTCGGATTTATGAAAAATTTGAACAAATAAAGAACAAGAACAACAAAAAATAATTAGAGCATGTTTTGAGAAAGCGTTAAAAGTATACAAGCAATGGAAATAGAGAATAATATTCGACTAAATACGAGAAAGATAGTCCAGAATTAACTAAGCTAACTTCGCCAGCCTGAGATTATATATAAATCCCTCCACGTGTTCTTTGCTTTCTCGAACTTTAACAATTTTCAAAATTACCTTAGCAAAGACACCTACCAACTGTGAAGTTAGCCCATATTTTAGCAAAGACAAAAGGATGGTCCAGGCAGGTGTGGGCTAACTTCATAGCAGTTAGGGGTTATCGTCATGCAATATGGATGTGATTTATTTAATATTTATATTAATTAATTAATATTTATATAGAGTAATTGAGTAATTTAAGGAACAAATCTAAATTAATTTCGAAATCAAGTATTGTACTAAGCAAAATTTAATTTAGTATCAAAAGTATCAAAAGAAATTTTCCTTGTTTGTAAATTTGCTTGATTTATTAATGATAGAAAATTGGTTTCTAAGCAACGTGGCTTCCTAATTACTTCGGAATAAATGTGGCATAATGTCTCTCTATTATGTTGATGAAATTAGAAATAATTCCAGGAAGCTACTACAGAGTATAAAGTGATTTCGATGAAAAGTCAAAGAAATTATATGCAATCCAACAACAACAAAAAATATTCTTTTCACTATCATAAAGGAACCAAGCAGTGATATGAGTTGCTCCTAATATTCTCTCTCTCTCTCTATATATATCTCGATCAGCTATTAATTCTTTTCCAGCTTTACAAGTGAAATTCAGCCGAAGACATCTCTGCATCATTTAGAAAGTTTAACCTGGCAACACTCGTTGTAACAGAATATTTAAGGAATATTTTAAGCATATGTTCATTGATAATCTGAAAGGATTTCTTTCAAAATTGTGCGAAGGGGCACATCTTTTTTCATTACTACAGATGCCTCTAGTGATTCTGTCGTGAAAGTTTAACTTCACGGTGCCCAATGGTATACAGAGTGTAGAAATGCACACTGAACGCCCCAGGAGTTTCAGATGAAGGCATGCCCCCCTCCCGTCTAATAAAAGCATTTAAAACCTCCGCCTTTCTATGGATCAAGCATCCGCTTGCAATAGAACTCCATATTCGAGCAAGTAAACTTACTCTTCCCGCGATTTGTGTTCAACCACAACTCTAGTCCGAAGCTGGAAAATTACTTCAGAGGCTTTGACATCCATGGTACTTCATAAAACTAAGAATAAAATTGTGAAAGAAAGAAGAAATTAAAGCACGATAAAATATTTCTTTAATTTTAAGTAGCAAGTAAAGCTGATGTTAAAGCCAAATTAGAAAACACCTACAAACTATAACTGTAAATAATAACACCCAAAAGCAAGTCCTGAATATTTCATAGTATGGATTAAAGACTAATGTTTTGCTTTAACGACTATGTTCGACTGGCCAAAAAGCATACTCGTTGCTCCTAAAAAAATTATGTTACGATTGCTATAAAAAATTGCTGTCAATACGTATGAGAATTTTTTCCTTTTGGCATTCAATTACAAGCAGATCCGATTACAGTGTTGAACATTATTCTCTAAGTATTGATTTAGAAAATTCAGTTATATGAAGATTTTTCATTCAACGATGAACAACATTTCGATAGAACAGCTAAAGTTGATTATGACTCAAATAAGTCCATAAGCATCCAAGTTAGCGTAAAGATCATGACTACAGCAAAGAGACTATTTGAAAAGTCCTTAAAACACTGTGGACCCCTTTTAAAGCTCAATATAATTTGAATCCGCTTAAATTCTTAGAGAATATATTTTTTTTTCTTTGTTAATAAAGGAAAGAAATTCTATCTGCCAGGACTAGAATAATTGAGAATAGAAATATTTCATCTCTTTAACGTTTTTTCTTCACATAAGAAAAAAGTGTTTATTTTAAGTTAAAAAATCTAATTAAATAATTGATAATACTTTTTTGCCAACCTATTGCATAACGTTTGCCAAAAAACTGTGTTTGTGCTTAACATAATTTGTGGAGCTTAGAGTGAAAAATAAATTTTACGTAGCACTCGAAAAAAAAACGGTATAATAATAAAGAGGATTCACATATAAAAGTGCGGCCAGGTATGCTGACAAAAACTAATTTATGACATCATTACCTGTAATTCTAAATTTAAAAAAAAAATAGAAAGAAAAAAAAAAGAGACAAAATCAAAGCATTTGCAATATTTTGGGTTTTTAAAGCAGATTTAAAAACTCTACAAAAACTAAGTAAATGTCATAGCAAAATCTAACTAAAGTTGATATTAATAGGAAAACATTATTACCTGTTGAAAGAAAAGAAAACGAAAAATTACCTGTTGAGTATCTGGGACCATTATTAATGTCGTTGCCAATACCGCCATAAGTGAAATGGTGGCTAGAATCACCGGTACCCGAAACTATAGCGATTTCGTCGAGTTCATGGCCCGGCGAAACACCAGCCGATACTAGACGTGTTGACGAAGTCGCGGTATTTGATTCTGAATTTTTGCGACCTCGTAACGATAACACAAGCCGTTTGGCTGTGGACATTACCACTTACACTCGGCAACGCGACAAAATTAAATTAGCAAACACGGAACAAACGAAACCCGATCTGTAAAAAGAAATAGAAATGTGAAATCCTTTTAAAAAATTCCTTTTTTCTTTTTCATTTCTATTAGAAATTTTAAAATCAAAGTTTATATAAACTTAACCTACCTTAAGCGCAGACTTATCTCTTTCTGTCATCATATACTACACTTTTATAAATTTCTTTATTTCTAAAATGTTTTTTGCGACTTCGTACTTTTCGCGTATTACCCTAAGTAATCCGACTTGTCGACTTTATATTCAACGAGATTTTTTTCTAAAATCCTTCCACTTTTTTTTGTTTTTTTTTTTTTGTTTTTGTATATATTGTCTCAACTTACTCTGCTTTTATATTTTACTTCTCTTACTCTTTCTCTAATCTCAACACAACTTGACATTTTTATGTGAAACCTTTTTTTTTTAATATATATATCAAATACGCAAACACTCATGTCAACGACATCAGACATTTTTATTTCCTCAATAATAGAAACTCGTTTGCATGTCATTATGAGCAGGCATCACTAAGGAAATTTTTATTTATTAGGTTACAAGAGAAGAGATAGTCAGTCATTTATATTTCTCCTAGATTTAGTTTATTTTTATGTCGGGTTTTTTGTTTTTGTTTTTTCTATTCTTTGCATCTATGATAACAGGAGTTAGAAAATTAGTGAATGATTAAAATAAATAAAAAAATTATTTTAAGAAATATTTTATCAATAATTATTCATATTTTTGTAATCGAAAAAACAAATATTCTGGAAAAAAAACATTTCTTATCTTACAGATAAACTGGATGCGAAACGAAATTTTGAAAAAAAAAAACGTATCTTTCAATGAATATAATTACGTGGTGGTTACAAAGAAGATTGATTAGCTGAACTTATATATCATTAAACCTCATAACCTTAAAATCAACTAACATCCAGAACGCATTGCATTACAAATTAAATTTGATCTAATATACTTAGCAGAGACATTTTATAGGAGTTCTGCTTTTCTGTCAGAATGGCAGCACTTTTTTTTTCAAATCCAAATTTCACATACTTTCGAATCGCTGATCGGTAGGTAGTATGGTGCAGTGTATCCGAAACTAGGGACACATATAACCGAGCAAGCATACATGGCGCTAAGGGTAAAATAAAATCATTAGAAGCTTTGCAAATCGTTCCATTGCCAAGTATGTCAGATTCTGCTTCAGCCCATTTTGATTTTGCTTTAAATAAAAGAAATTGTGTTCTACTGAAAAGTCAGGTGACGAACATTTCATTTGAAAATGAAGCTGTGCACAGCTATACCCTTTATCTTTGTTCTCCGATAAGCTTTTCTCAGGCATTCCGGCCTTAATTCCTATTAGACAATATCTCCCTCCGACTACTTCCCCTCCCTGATTTACTAGAGAATTAAAATCTCTCAAGCACAAGAAAGTCTCCCTTAAAGTCTCCCTAAACGGTGGTTGCAAGAGTTTGAAGATCCATACATTATAAAAAGACTTTGGAAACACCAGTATTGGAACATGCCCCGACAATATGGTGCCACGTAGAAAAGATTAAATCGATTTAAAACTCATTCTTACTGTTTGCTCTAAGGAAATTTCGATGGAAGTCGTTGCGACCATATGAAAACAGATTCTTATTAACAGCTTTACCGTTACTGGAGAAATAAAAATTCGTTCTAGCTTCTTAGTAAAGTTGATATATGGCGCTTTTGACCCGTCAGACTTGTGAAGCGATGTAAAGTTCAACCTTCCTAGCCGCCGCTCAAGGAATTAACGATTCATAAAATTAAGTCAATGTAACGCCAATGTAACGTAAGACAATGAGATGCTTAACCCATTTAGGATTCTAAGTACAAAACTTGAGTGATGACTACTATTTAATTTCCCTAACGGATTTAATAAGCGCAATAAAAAGCATACCCTACAATGAAAGAACATTGCGAATATCATATCTAACGTAACGTTATTGACTAATTAATTTCTGTATTATACTTAAACAAGAAAAGTTGCTTAGAAAAGTGCTGCCAAGCTACGTGATCTTGTAATTGTGATCTTTGTGGATTCATTAGTTGTACAATTTCATATTTTAAACAGTTTCATTTTACTTTAGAATATCAATAAATTTTTATTTAAGTGAAGTAGAAAGTGGAAAATAAATGTTGTTCAAATTACTTTTATCTGACTATAGTAAATGCTTGGTGCGGTTGTGAAATGGAATTTCTTACATATTAAAGGCTTGTGGCATTCATTTTTGCATATTAAAATCCTCAATGACCCAAGATTTGAAGATGGCGTGCACCCTGCTCTCTCTCTCTCTCTCTCTCTCTATCTCTATCTCTCTCTCTCTCTCTCTCTCTCTCCTTCTCCCCCTCTCTCTATCCCTCCCTCTTTCCCTCTCTCTCTCCCTCTCTCTTCCTATCTCCCTCTCTCTTCCTCTGTCTCCCTCTCCCTCTGTCACCCTCTCCCCTCTCTCTCTCCCTCTTTTCCTCTCTCCCTCTCTCTCTCTCACACTTTCTCCCTCTGTCTCTCTCTCCCTCACCCCTCTCTCTCTCTCTCACTTCCTCTCTCCATACCCTTTCTCTGTCTCTCTCTCTCTCTCTCTCTCTCTCTCTTGACTATTAGTTAATGCGTTGCTGTGTTCATTATCTCTTCTTTTTTTCGGATATTGAAATATTACTTAGCATTTGACCAAACATTTTGTGTATACGAGTCAAGAAATTAATATAAAATGTGAATAAAATATTTAAGTCTACTACTTTGTGTGTAAGATGACAAAATTTCAATTTGTTTTTCTGTCAGGTATAATAAACTTCAACTAGATTGAAATGGAAAGATTTGTAAACTTTTTTACTTATGTTCTCTGCTCTATAAGTTGAAGATGCATGAAAATTTATTTGGCATTTACAAATTCTTAAAGGCAATCACAGAGGGAGGTGGGATAAAGTAATGAGCCGTTACTATAAAAAGAAACTTAAAAGCATTTATAGTTGTCATGTAAAAACATACGTAAAAAACTTTTTTTCTTCTTACTTACTTTCTTGGTATAGAACTTCATGGATACCCTTGACTAAAGGTAAGTGTGTGAAGTTTTTCTCAGTTTACATCGGCATGAGAATGGAAATCAAATGGAACGGTTTGAATTTTCATCTCAGTTCTTTTTTCTTTATCTAAAGTGAACGTTGTTAACGTTCATCTTAAATACAAAACGATAGCAACCAAAGTTAATGGATTTCTTTCTTTCATCATTTATTTGAGTGCATATCGTCTTGGAAATATATAGAAACTTTCCAGAGAGATTCTATTTTACGAATGTTACAAACAAAGTAACGACTTTAGAATACCCGTATAAGTTCGGTGATGAGCGTAAATAGGACTTAATAACATTGTTATGCCAATTTATGTACAGAGACGCTGCTTAAAATCATATCAAAGAAGAACTTACGCACTTTTTCACTAACAATCGAGCAGAAAAACTGTCATCAACAAACATACACACACGTAATATGTAAGTTTGCTCTTTAAAGTTATGTTTTATATTCACAGAATCCAGTGCATTGCATAGAGAGAATAGAAAGAAAAATGTACACATCAGCATTGAAATGAAACTTACGTTCAACACAAAAGGAAGACGAAATTAAAAAAAAAAAAAAAAGGTATTCATTGTTTACCTTTCATACCAACAACAAAGCCGTCATCGGACAATGAAGGTTTTATTAATTTTCACTCAAAAAAAAAAAAAAACTGTTAACAAAAGATCAAAATACGTTCCTTCTCTTGCAGAAATTCTTGTTTTGATTGTTTGGCGTTTCTCCAGAAACTTTAATTTGATGATTTTGTAAAATTATCCAATACATAATTTTCTTGCCACCATGGGATTGTTGAATGGTATAAGGAATGGCAACAACGCTCTATTGGTTGTGCCTCGAAACGGGAGTTGAATATAACAGGATCTATCAGAATAATATTAAAAATATTCCGAACTGATATGATCAGTTTGTATCGAACGTTCATCGATTATGAGATCGATCTTTATCTTAAATGAAAGTTATTACAAAAACAATTTTAAGAATTCCGTATATTTGTGGATATAATCTACGAACTCAGCATCGGGATTTAGGGCTTTAAGTGAAGAGCAATCTATAAACGATCTAACGGAGAAAACTATCGTCGTTCATCATCTTTGCTAGGAATATAAATTTTCCACCGATATCTCTTTCGCTAACCAGGAGTACGTGCGTTCAGTTGGATCACAATCCGTCAATGGAGATTTTAGTAAGGGTAAACCTTTTGATGCAAATAAAAGAAAGTATATTTATATGGAAAGTCCGATTTTCACTTAAGGTGAAACAATGGAGAGCCGAACCCAATAACGGACACGATAAAAAAGAAATAAAACGATGATCACTTGCTTTTTTGGCTAAAGGCGGACTTACTTGATCATTCGGCCCTATTTACCACTTTACAACTCTATGTATATTATATCTATGCATGGTTGTAACACTAGGCAGTTTGTACATAGAATTAACGTGTACGCGCTCTGAAGCATCCGCTCTGTATACATCGGATTTCATTTGCATTACATGCACAGATACTTAAAGTGTGTCTCCAGTTTTTAGCAATAATTCCTGTGGGCTTTGCTCACCTTTAACTCGTATCACATCTTTACTATGACACTCTATTCCCGATTTAGCTTTAGAGTTTCGCTAAATACGACCTTTCCGGACTTAACCATGGTGTTTCACTAAATACGATACCTCCAGTATTGAATCTAAACTTTCACTTACGTGTTGACAAAACAGATTGCAGTCTTGGCGATAGGTAATGTGAAACAGATGTGGTGGATTATCAAGTAACGGTTTTGATGTCGGTTTTCACGCGATGTCCCATAGAAACTGATACTATAGCAGCAAATTTAACTGACAATAGTCACTTTTTGCGCTCTCTTGTTACCTCAAATTCGGCAACATTTTTAATTGCTTTCTCAATTTATAAACATTTTCATTCATGATTTTCAATTTTTAATCTAACACATGTGCATTTGTTAATGTAGACTAAAAATTAATGTAGTTCAAAAATTATTCTAGATAACTGCCGATCCTGAATTTGAAATTTTGCAAAATATCTTCTCATTTCATTTGCTTCATGCTTTTTATTTTTTGAACATACCTGTTTCGTTCATACAAAACAAACAGACGTCAATTTATCTCTCATTTTTCTCGACTCTCTCATTATATTGGAAAATTTCCCGTACTCTATTGGAAAGTTAGCGATACTGTTACATGATGCTAATGAAAAGATGACTACTGCGAATCACATTTCAAAACGATAGCATCACATTTTAAAGTGGACAATAGTTACATGATGACCGTTTTGTTCTCACAAACTGCGAATAAAAATCATCCCTGGTCTTATCATACAGTCTGTTAGATGGTATTTAGGTGTTGCTTACAAGTGAATTTACACTAACGCATAAATATTAATAGAATAACTTAAGCAAGACTTAATATATGTGCGGAACCAAGGTGAAAAGCAAAGTATATTTTATGAGTTTCATACAAGAAGTACATATAAAATTTAGCACCAAAGAATTTGGAGTGAACTTTACTGAACAGACAAATTTGGAATTCAGTTTCTTTTTCATACTATCACCGAACGTGAGGGGTATATTTCATTTTGTCATTTTGTTTGTAACGCTCAGAAGCAAACTTCGGAGACACCACAAATTATATATATTCTTTATCAGCCTCAAATGTAGAATAGATTTAAGCTTGTCCGTCTATCTGTCTGTCTATCTGTGTAATGTCGACGGTAAACATTCTTGTGGCCGCAAAAATGTAGATATCGGTTTCAAAGTTGGCAGAAATATTCGAAGATCTCTCACATACGTTGCTATTGAAGACGAGCGAAATCGATCACAGACAACGCTTACCATATAAAATAAACTACAGTATCAAAAAAGCCAAGAAACATGGTTTTCTTCTCAATGTTTCGCTCACTGTTCATTGAAACGTTTCACTGGTTTTCATAAGTATAGAACAAATCTGCCACGCATGCCACCCATTAAAATGTGATTTTTTCCCCCCTTTTTTTAAGACAAAGGTTGTGGGTATAAAAGATTCGTCACAGCCGCATATAATTTTCTTACTTGTTTTTTTTTTAAAGTAATGCGCTCCCATAAATTCGCTGAAACTTTATCTTTGTAATCTATAAAAGTACGGGTAGAAAAAGATATCATCAATGGTGAAGTCGAATTAACTGAAAGTGAGTCAAATTAACTGAAAACATATCTCCTTTGATTATCATCCATCTGAAATGTATCTCTTTTTGGTAAGAATTTTTTTTTTTGTTCCGTTTTGTAAACTTTCCTACTTGTCGCCCATAATTAAGACGCCAAATGTCAGATATGAAGAGGACAACATTAATTTTACTTTCTCTTGTGATTTATTGTTGTTTTTAACACTTTATGAAAATTAATCATCGTACGATGAATGAAGAAAATATGAAACGAAACAATATATTAAGAAAAATGAAAAAAGATATAAAGAATATGGAGAGTAACTAAAAACTTTTTAATACTTTGACATATGATAAATTAATCAATTTGTTTAAGAAAAATTAACAACAAAAAAAAAAAGAAAAAAAGCATAAATTTATATATGAACATAAATATCGCTACGAAAATGTTTACAAGTGATAAAGAAAACCAAGGAAAACTAACTCATACATATAATGCTCA
>KK351074.1:331908-349429 GCA_000671755.1 Glossina brevipalpis | reverse complement strand
CAACCAAAATTATAGAATACCAAAGTATAATATTTGGACTTTTATTAAGACTTTTTTTTTTTAAATTTACTTTATGATGAGTAGAAAATATATTCAATCTATTTTTCTATTTCTTTTAGTTTTCTACCGTTTTCTATCCCTAATTCACATAACGAGCAGATTAAATCAATTAATTTTCAGCATTTTGCTAATGAAGCTTCATAAAAACTTCTAAGTTTGTAAACTTTTACTACAAAAAGAAAGAAAAGAAAAAATGTAAACATTTAGCAAAAAGGAAAGATATCTTCTAAGCAGAGATTAATAACTTTTCTCACCTCAATAAAAGTTTTTCGCACTTTTGTTAAAAGAAACTTGTGAAAAAAATTCAAGTAAATGAATCGTTTGTGTGTGTGTTCGCTACTTTGTATATTAAATTTGAAAACTTTGTATGTATTAAAGATCAAAACACACAAAAGCAAAAGAAACAACAACTACAATATAGTAATTCTTTCTTATATGAACTTTCGAATCGTACATATTTTGTATATTTTTTTCTTACCACTTGAGCGTATGATTAATAATATTTACGCGTAATAAGAAATTTTATAACTCATACTTGCTTTTTACAAGTTTTTGTTTTTGTTTCCCTCTTTTTTTATACTCAATGTTCTCTCGTCGCATTCTATACTATCTCTCATGAAATTGTTAAGAACACAATATGTAGTTGTTTTTTTTTTGTTCTCTGATATGCGAACTATAACAAAGTTTCAACACATACTCAAAAAGAAGAACAAAAAACCAAAAGCCGATAAAAATTTATACAAAATAGCAAAACGAACACAGCGTAACGTAACCAGCTACATGCCAGGTATTAAGTAAAGCGGAAAGAAGAGAATATTGCAACAATTTTGTTTTTTTTTTTCTTTCATTTTTTTTTTCATTCTTCACTAAGAGCTCACATTTTAACTGTAGTACAACAATGAACGTTTTGTATTTACACCTACAAAAGATTTCATAACTGTTTCTTCTGTTTTTTTTTGTTTTTGTTTTGCTTTGAAAACGTTTATAGAAAGCAAATAAAAAAAAAAAAGAAGAATAAAAATAAAAATAAATAAATTGAGAAATTCTTATTTTTGTCGTTGTATAAAAACAAAATGACGCGCAGATATTACAATTCATGCACAATTTCTTTTTCTATTTTTCTTACTTTTCAAAAACGTAACGTTAAAGCGAAGCAGAAAATTCTCTGTATTTCTTGCTTAAATGACATAACATTCACGCTTTCCTTTTGATTTTTTCTTTTTTTTTTTGGCAATTTTTGTTTCTCGTTGTTTTCGTTAATTTTGTGCGAAAGGTAAGTTTTTATAGAGTTTGGGAAAATGAATATTGAATATATGTACACAACTTCTTTCATGTCTTTTAATGACTGCGGAAAATTGTAAGACAAACACAAGGTGTAAATTGCGATATTAAAAATTAAATGAAAAATAAATAAAGAAATCAAAAACTTTTTAAGTTGAGCAAATTAATGGGAAGGGCAACTGAAATTGATGAAAGACAAATTATAAGAAATTATTGAAAAAGTGATTTTGGTGTTAACTTTTATTTTTTTTAGTTCAACTCAGGTCATAGTTCGAAGTAAAATTGCTTTCTATATACATCTGTACACAGAGGTCTTTAAAAATTTCGTTGAAAAGTGAAATTCTATATGGGTATTATGACAACTGTTATCTTGGGTCAAAAGCAATTTGCCGCTAATTTACTCAAGATCATAGTGAAGCTGATGTTTATTAACAAGCTGCAGACGGTCAAAAGGTATGATTATGCATCGAAAAGAGTTGTGGCGAAATAAAGCTGACAAATTAAAGATATCAAAAGGGTCTAAAATACTTTCTATTCAATACTTTGGATTAAAATTTGGTTATGAAAAGCTTTCCCCAAAAGCTGTAGCGTTTACTTATAGTGGAAAAAGTGCACACTGTTACAAGCTTGTGGATTGCATTGATAAAATTGCATGAATTATAACTCGAATCGCTATCATATCCGCGTTATTCTAAGGATCCAATTTCAGGACTCTTTAGAGAAAAAGATTTTGTTTAAATAATTAGGGCATTGAAATATAGTTGAAGCATACCTTAGGGATCTTGGTAAAACGTTCTATGAAAACGTTATCGAAATATTAGACTGGACTTGGACTTGTTCTCTATCAACCTCGAAGAAGACTATGTTAATAAATACAGTCGGATTTCGCAAAATAAATGTGTTTTTTTTTTCATCCCTTAGTCCCGGGAGTTTTTAATCGACGTATTATGTTTATACGCAGAAGCAAATTTGTTATTAAATCTTTCGTTTACTTACTAGTATGCAAAGTTTAGAGTGCGGTTATAGTGCATACTTTCCTGGCTATAAGTAGGAAGTACAGCCACGAACACAGCGTGAAGTTTCTTTTAAGATATTTTTCTTGGAAAATTGTTTTTTTTTTTATTAAATTTTTGTTTAATTTTTTACTCTTAACATTTGCAAAAATTTCATTAAGGATAAAAGCTATGAGAGAAAAGAAACTCTTATAATTTCATTTCTTCTTCTTCTTCTTTTTCTTCTTCTAACAAAAATTTTAATTTTCTCGTTCATTACTTTGGGTGATGATTTAATTTAACAGTTTAATTATATAATATTCTCTTCTCTCTTCTCTTTCAATTTTTAATGCTCTCTCTCTCTCTCTCTCTCTCATACACACACACACACACTCTCTCATACTTGTTCCTTTTATACGTCAAAACTATTAAAATTTTAGCGAAAACTAAGAAATCTTTTAAAACCAAAGCGATAACTTTCCCGCTCAACTAAATTCATTAAATATACAAATTCGAGTTAAATAAACAATATAAGTGTTGAGAAGTAAACTTACGTTTTTTTTGTTCTTTTCTTTGAATTAGTTTTTTAACGCGTTTACTACCGCGAAAATTACAAAAAATTAAAAACAAACCAAAAATTTAGTTTTTTTTGTTTTTTTTTTTTTGTAAAACTTCTAAACTCTCTGTAAAAAGAAGAAACCATTCATTCATACGTATCGCGTGTTTGTGTAACCACATCAAGGCATGTATGTATACAGATGTCTAGTGCACTGTAGTGCAAATATATTTACTTACGTTTACATGTCGAGTCTGTTGTTGACAACTTTCCATCATTCGTCTATTCGTTTATGCATTCATTGCTTGTCAGGACAATAAATTATGGTAACATGACCAAACCGTCTTATTTATTATTCCATAGAGTTACAAAACTTTCAGGTTAGACATTAGCGTCTGGACTAAAAAAAGTTTGTTTGCTTTCACCTACTGGTGGGAGGACTTTCTTAACAATTTGTTACCAACTTATTGTGTGGAATGTGGTCGAACAATATTTATAAAGTTATCTTGCGAAAAAAAAGATTTTTTTTTGGTTTTTTTTTTCTTTATTATTCATATTGATGCTCTAAGTGTGTGTTCTCTTTAGTTCTTTAGTACTAAACATAACAACATAATAAACTTGTTCTTAATCGTTATGTAATAATGCGTTAGAAATTTCTTTGAATATAAATTTTAGTGTTCGCTACAAGAAATAGCTTTTCTTAAGGAAAGTTAGATAAGTTCGTCTAGCAGATGTTGTTGTTGTTTTTCTTCTTCTTTTTTTCGTTTTTTTTTTTTGATTTTTTTCATTAGCATTATTAACAGCATCACCATAAATAACACGATTCTAGTGTAATAAGAGTAGAAATTATTGTTTGAAAAATTTTTTCCTCAAATATTTTGCTTTTTCAACACAGGTTTCTTTTTTCTTTTTTTTTTTCTTATTTTGTTATTTCGTTCTTATAACCTAAAGGTTCTTATAGACGAGAAGGTTATATATTTTACTTTGTAAGAGATGATTATGTTTAGTAAATTATTTCTTTGGAAAAACCATCTTATGTTCTCTCAAGAGTACAATACATGCAAGTTATGTTATGTCGGTGACTTTGTACGAAATTAAGTGAGACACAATTGTAAGAAAGTGTTGATAATTTTTGTGTAAAAGTTTTGTATTAAATGTTAGCATTATACAGTATTTTATTTTAAAATACCATCTTTACGAAGTGCAGCTCATTTAAGAAAATGAGAAAATGATACAAAAGATATTTTTCTTACACAACACATTGTTACTTGCAACAATGATTTTTATCTATTTTTTTTTTTTTTTGTTTTAAATCCTAAAGCGGACTAACCCTGTATAGCACAATAAGAAAATGTCATTTTTATACCCACCACCGAAGGTAAGGGTTGTAATCATTTTTTCATTTTGTTTGTGATGCCCAGAAGGAAACTTGTAAACCTCACAAAGTATTTATAAATATATATATATTCTTGATCAGCATCTAATTTAGGATCGATTTAAGCATGTCCGTCTGTCCATCTGTCCGTCTGGATAATGTTTCTGACCACAAAAATGAAGTTATCCACTTCAAAGTTGGCAGAAACCTGGGAAGTTCTCCTACGCAAGCTAGTGATGGAAATGCGCCAAATAGATCGCTGATCACGCCTACTGTATTAGCTGAAACCACGTCCGTTTTCAGGCTGTTTCGCTCTGGCTTTCTTTTTACGTACTTTTTTACGATAGAGAAAATCTGCCACGCCCACTTATAGAAACTTAGTTTTTCCCCTTTTTTTTAAATAAAGGTAGTGGGTATAAAAAATTCCGCACAACCGAGTATAATTTTCTTACTCGCTTTGTTTGTCGATTGACATCCATTTCATTGCTATGATTACTATCGTAGAAAGAAATTATTCCATATCTGTTTAATACTAACCGTTCCTCTGCGTTTCTGAAAAATGCGATTCGGCACAACTTACGCTAATAGTAAGCAAAAAGTTCTACTTTAGAATTCCTGGTAGCTATCGATCTGAATTTTTTAAAGAAAAAAAAATCTGAGCCGCTTTAAAAATCCGTCTTAAAAAATTCAACATAATTTGTCTCTAAGAGATGTTCCTGGCAACGAAAATCTACTTATGAAGAAGACAAAAGACAAAAAAATGTATCAGAAAAAATTTTTTTATTCCTAAAGAAAAATTCTCTACACTTTTCTCTTTTTCTTTTCTTGCTATTGAGATGATATTAGCAGAAATAGTAGATAAGCTCAGAGCATGGCTAAGAGCATTAAATATTTCAAATTTTAAATAGTTCTCGCCGTAAAGATAATGTTATTTATATGTTAATGCTTAATGCTTATGTAAGACAGGCTTGTCCATTCCTAGAAATGTTTTTTTCTAAAAGATAAAAGAGAGAGATGATCAAGATTTTGCTACAAAAATTTAAATCATGACGTCCACCTTTAACAAAGTGTCCTTTCATGTATTGATTGCACGTGACTGATATCAAGTTTCTGACTTACTCCTTTGCCTCTGTGTCATTTTGCAAAAGAACTAAAATGAAACGTACTTCACAACAAACTGAACTAAAAAACTGAAACATGGTACTACATGAAAAGATCCACTCAACATTGAATACTGTAAGTAAACGCGACTGGCCAAGTACCGAATTAAAAAAAAAATGCTTATTATGAACAAGTAAGAAAATTAAAAAATTCAGCGGCGCCGAATCTTTTACACGCATCACTTCTATTTTAAAATAAGGTCGAAAGTAATTAAGTTTCGTTACTCTATAATATTGGGTAGGCGTGGCAGATTTTTCCCAAATTGTTGTGGAATAACGTGGAAGTTTTTATTGCGCAATTTATGAATAGTGTGAAAAACATCCTGAAAACAATTTATGTTATACTGTGGGCGTGTCCTTCAAACGATTTGTCCATTTCAATGCCAGCCTATGTGTAAGATCTCTCTTCGTTTTTGATCCAAATATCTTCGTTTATTTGAGCGGAAAAACATTAGATAAGTAAGGAAAAAGACACATAATCAGAGGGACGGGCACGCTTTCGTGGATTCTAAGGTACGAAAAGGTAGCTAAGACAGTATAGGTGGAAATTTTTAAAAATCCGTTCGCCTTAGTTTGTACATAACGAGCAAAAAAATCCAAATTTTTGATGCTTTTGAAAACAAAGGTGTTCTCATTTTAGCTTAGACTGTAGGTGTGCTCTTTACCTGATTTGGCTCAGCACGTAAGAACTTCTAACTTCCAACTTCCAAATTTGAAGGCCATATTTTCATTTTTCCGATCTAGGAGAATGTTTACCACAGACATTAAATAGAAGGACAGATGAATAAAGGAACAGACGGAGATGTTGAAATTGATTCTAAATTTGTGTATTTATATAAACTTTGTGAGGTCTCCGAAATTTCTTTCTGTGATTTCCAAACAAAGTGACAAAATGAATGTACCCACCTCCTTCAGTGATGAGTAGAAAAATATACTTCAAAATACACAAATGAAAACTCTTCAGTCAGGCAAGGTCGATAATTAAATATCCTACACCACAAACCTCAATAGAATTTATTCATTTATTTTCATAAAATATATAAAACTATTATTTCGTTTCCAACTAGAGATATACTGTACACCTAAGACGTCTAAACTTTAGACAATTCTTTCTTCTTGTTAGAGATCTTATCTTATCTTCAGCTGTTTTTGCAATAAGGTTGCCATATAGTAGCTTATCGTTCATAAGAAGTCTTGAAGTAGAGTAGGGTCTAAAAAATAGCGCTATTTGACCCGAATTTCATACTATTAATTTTTATGTGATATCGCTATTGAAGATTCATTTTCATCAAGACATATTGAAAATTGATCTTCTTTGCCATTTCAAGCCTTCCTTTTCGTGTAACCGGTTATATGGGAGAGGGTTCAAAAAATCAGCCAATCCGATACAAATTTGTCATGTCAATTTAGTGGAAAGAGGTATTACTTCTCAGCTGAGAAATTTTGAAAATCTGCGACTTTTTTCATATAACGAGCTTTTTAAAATACGGCTTCGTATAGAGAGTGGAGCGATTCAACTCATTTCGTCAAACTATCCAAAAAAAATTGCGACCTATAAGTTTAGCACAAAAACGTGGACAGACATCAGACGAGCAGTAAAAAAGAAAAGCTAAGATTCATACAGAGTACGATCGTTTGGATCTACTTTAAGTCGTTTCGAGTATTGTGTGCTTTCGCATAAGAAAAACTAGTTCAAGATATAATTTGAAAAATATACATACCGAGACTCCATTGTGGTAGACTTTTTAAAAAAGGACCAACAAAGGCGCATCTCATCTAAGTTCAAAGATCAAAATAAAAGTAAATAAGGAAATGATTTCCTACCTTCTTATAGCCTTATCTATAGAAAATAGGTTCTCTTTTAGCTTTAAATCGATTTCGATAGCCGAATCAATTCTATTTTAAGCCGGAGAGACTTTATTTGATAACACCTACGCCAAATTATACTTTTCAGTATACACTTCAGCGAGTTTGAATATTTAAAGAATAAGTAGAAATGATATGCGACCTTAAGAAGTTTGGTATGATAAATTAGGAGCATTTAGTAGTATCAGTCCAGTAATTCTTGACATTTTGCAAATGGAATAACAAAACTAGTATAACCTCAATCTTACGTTGGTAACAAAGATTTTAAATCGCATTATACTTATTAAAGCTTAACTCTGAGGCAAACGAAGAGAGAGAGAAATAAAAAGAGAATAATATTAATAGTCTTCTTTTAAGTAAATTAAAATTTTGTAATTTTAATTAAATTATAACCATTTGTGAATGATTAACGAAACACTATTAAGCTTTCCTATCTGTATTTGTGCTGGCAAACCATTATTGATTAACACTTCAATAGCATTAATGCTATTGGCAAAAAAGGAAAAAAAAAACCTGATAGGGTTCCATTTTGTCTGGTCTTTTGTTCATTGTTTATAGTTTTTCTTTCATATCCGTTGACTTTCTTCTCGGATAAAAGAAAATGAAAATAATAGAGAAAAATAAATGTATTTATATAAAATATCATTCTCTATAGCTTAACAGAATTCTGAACCATATTGCATTGTGTGTATCTGGTTATTTTCTATACTTTACGGCAACGTATAGTATAGTTGCATAAATATAAACACCCTTCAACGTATATGCAGACAGGCGACAGAATATTCATTCTTAATGAATTTGAACGGACGAATGAACGAACCAAAGAACGAACGGACGTACAATTAACACTTATAGCGTGAGAGAATGAGTTTTCAGTCGTTCATAACTCACTCGCAATGACACTTGCATTGGACAATGGAACGAATTGATAAAATAGTTGAACATTTCAAGAGGGAAAGAAGTGCAAGAGTGAAAGAATATGAAAAATGAAAAATTAAAAAAAAAAAAAAAAGGAAAAGAATTAAAAGTAAATTAATATAACCTGACCGAAGTGATTTGAGTTATTTTCACTTTCTATCTTCAACACAATGCGAAGTGCATGACTTTTATTCTTCCTGTATGTAACCCTTAATGGATCGCTTTTAAATTTTCTTTTCAAATTTGTATAAAGTTGATAAACAAAACACTTAGTAACACTACTTTAAGAATCAGTTATGTTTCATGCAAAAATTAATGAGCCAAATTACGGTTATAGTTATAAAATATTTCATACGGACAATGGGTATCCAAGAGTCGCCATTTGCCAAAGATTCTTATTTCAAAGATTTATTTTCTTCTCAAATTCCAACAGTTATTTAATGCGATTATGAGGGAAAGAAATGAAAAAAAAAAACTTTGCAATTATGAAATTCTTATATTATTGAATAAGTTAAGAACTCAGGTAATGCATTTCATACTGAGTAACTTCGACATGGCAAACGGAAGAGGGAGAATATAGAATCGGTTTAAATACTGATAGTCTTTAATTAACTAATTAGTCCCAATTAAAAAACTAATTAGAAGGATAACGAACAACTATAGGTCACGAAAAAAAAACAAGATTTATTGTTACCGGAAGACAAACAATCAACAGTCGTGGATGCTCATTTCAGGAAAATGTATAAAAATTGCAAAATTTTCTGTTAGGGGATAAAAGAAAAAATAAATTTTTTTTTTGAATAGAATATATGGAAGAAACCTATTTCTTTCATGTGTCAAGTTATAATGCTGCCACGTTACAGTGCTGCCAAGTTGCAGTGCTGGCATGTTGCTGTGCTGTCAAGTTACAGCTATGCCAAGTTGCTGTGCTGCCAAGTTGCTGTGCTGCCAAATTACAAAGCTGCCAAGTTACAGTTCTGCCAAGTTGCAGTACTACCAAGTTGTAGTGCTGCCAAGTTACCGTGCTACCAAGTTACAGTGCTGCCAGGTTACAGTGATGCCAAGTATTTCAAAAAAATTTTCGTGTAAGTAAATAAATTCAAATCAATTTAAAAAAGTTGTAGGAACTTTAAAAGAACTAATAAAGAAGTCTCTAGTCAATTTCTTGACTTCCAACCGACTAACTTGTCCGATTGGTACATTAAATATTCAGACAATTTCAATAAATATTTCCGTCAAATTTTGGATACTATACTATTGTAGCGAATTAATTTGTAGCCGGATAAATATTTATTAAAAAATGTGATCTGTACTCAACAAATAAGAATTTATAAACCGCGTGCTAGTTTGCTATCATAATTTTTGCGATCGTGGATTTTCCGCAATAAATGAACAGATGAAGAATCGAACTTAATTAAATGTATATTATACATTAGACAACAGATTAAATTGTATAGAAAAAAATCGCGAATATATTAAAATAATGCGGAAATTTTCAATTTCCCCGCCATATAATCGATCCTACGAAAGATAAGCTCTTCTATAACAAAAAGAGTTAATATTTTGCCATTTTCTTGATGATTATTGATCCATAATAGTAATATGACGCAAAGACTAAGAAATTTGAATAAAGTAAATAAGTTCTTTATTGGACTTTCAAAAAAAAGGCTGAATTTTAAAATTTTATGATAAAAGTTTGTCCACGATAGCTACTTGATCTAGAAATTAACTAAACCAAAGTTGGATCACAAAGAGAAAAGTTTTCGAAAAGGAAATTAAATTTATTGAATTTTAATTACATCGATTCACATTTTGAGGCCGATTCTATATATATATAATATAAGAGATCCCATGAAAAATATCCCTTTTTTTGGAATACAGATATAGTTTTTATTCTTTTATTATGAAAATAAATAAAGAATTTTTTTTGGTGTAGCTTAAGGATTCTAATGTTTGGACCTTTTTAGGTCGATGTTATAAATTATTACTGAGTAACCGTTCAGTAGTAATTTTTATAATTTAAAAGCTCTCGGTAGTGCTTATAAAATTGTTCTTACCATAAACTTAGAAAAATAAAAAAAACTTAACTCCCAAATTCAACTTGTGCTCAATACGTCTCTGCGTTTTTCATTAAGAATTTATCACAAATGGAATTGTTGCTGTTTTTGTTCTGGAATCTTTTAATTAAGAAATATATTTTTTTTACTAGAAAAAATTTGTTGTTTTTTTTAAAGAAAAACCATTAAACACATGAAATTTTTCTTCACAATTACGTTATAAATGATTTTTAAAATATTTCTTCGATTTGTTTTCATACCCACCATCGAAGATGGTGTCATTTTGTTTGCAATGCCCAGAAGGAAACTTCAGAAATCCCACAATGTATATATATGTAAATTTAGAATCGATTTAAGCAAATCCGTCTGTCTGTCCTCACATCTGTGTAATGTTTGTGGTTGCGAAACTGTAGATATTAGCTTTAAAGTTGGCAAAAATATTGAAAATTCTCTTACGCCAGCTATTGTTGAAGATGGGCCAAATCGGTCAAAGGATACGCCCAAAAACGGACAATGTACATTGAGAAGATGCCTGTTTTCGAAAGCTACACAAATATGGTTTTTTGCTTATTACTCGTAAATTATAGCAGACACATCTATAAAAATTTCCACAAATATTGCGCTAGCTATTCCATTGCCTGAACAAAAATGGAAGGGATCGATCACGCCCACTTGATATAAAAGAATATTGACTATTAATTAACATTATGAAAGATGCTTTAGAAACCACATAAAGTATATATTCTTGACCACTATGAAATTTTAGAAACCCTTCTAGACATATCCGTTTGTGCGTCTATCCACCTGTCTCGCTACGTTAGCTTTGGGATAAACATTTTTCCGTTTGCAAAAATTTTTGAATGAAAATTGGTGAAAACGATGAAAGTTCTATCAAGAACGTTGGTATTGAAAATGAGCCAAATCGGCTACTGTCCACTTCTACATTATAAAATAAGTGGAAAACCCCTTTGTTTTCTAGATGTTTCACTAACTACCTGTAAACTAAGCAATAAAAATATCCATAACATTCCATAGTAATATAAAAAATCTGCCACTCCCACCTATTAATATGTAATGCTTGTTAAATTTTTTTTAAGATAAAAGTAGGGGGGTTGTAAATAATTCGACGCAGTCGAATATAATTTCCTTACTTGTTTGTTATTCCTCCTGAAAATCAAACAAGTATGAAAATTATATTCAGCTCTGCCGAATCTTTTGTAACCACCACCTTTATCTTAAAAAAAAAGGAAAATTTACATTGTAATAGATGGGCGTGGCAGTGAAAGAACCTCCAATGTTTCTGACAAATTTGAAGCCGATATTTTCATTTTTTCTGCCAGGAGAATGTATACACAGGCGGGCGGGAGGACGGACAGACAAGGGGACAAATGGACAAACAGACAGGCGGCCATGCTTAAATTGATTCTAAATTCAACGCTGATCAAGAATATATATACCTTGTGTGGTTCCCGAAATTTCCTTCTGAGAGCTACAAACAAAATCACAAAATTAATATACTTCTCACCTTCGGTGGTGGATATAAAAATTAATAGATGATAGTGGGAAGTTATTTAATATTCACTTAATTAGGTAAAAAACAGATCCTTTTGTATTTACCTGAGTTTGTAATTTTCAAATTTCAAAATACAAAAATTTTAATAGAGCTGTGAAGCTTGACAGATATATTTTATTTTGGTTTATTTTGGTTTCAGACCAAATGTTGAAACATCGAATAAAAAAGTATTTTTACTTTTTAAATTAAATACTTTTTGTCACAAAAATAACTACAACCTGGGAGGAGGGGGGAATGAATAGACTGAAAGCCATTTGTGAGGAATTAAATATGTATGCAGCCGTACAAATGTGAAAAGTATTGCGTGTGAAACTATTTTCAAGGGACGTCACTTATCCCACTGGTACGCTCGATGTTAATAAAATATGTAGTACACGTTTGTTATCCATATGCTGGGAGGCTTCATCCTAAGGCGTGTTTTGCTTTCTCACTTGTTTTATATTTTAAACTTTACAAAAACCCAATTTCTTTCGGTTTTGATAGTAAGGTTTATTTGTTCACATAATTTTCCTACCAGCACATATATAGCACATATATATATATGTGTGTGCACATTATATATACACATATATGTGCCTACGTGAATATATATGTAAGCTTAAAAAAACTTTTTCTTATATTCTCCGTCTCTTGGTGGTTTAATTGTTCTTGTATCCAAGCAAACATACAAAACTCGTTCTGCTTCATCAATATATCGTAGAATTTCGAAACGTAATTTTCTATAAAAAAATCTAGATACACATGTATGATATGTATAAATACGAAATAGAATATAAAATAAAGACGTGTAAATTATAAGAAAAGGAAAACATGAACCAGAGACTCAGAGGGCACAATACTTTCTCGTAACTATTATTTAGTTTCTAATTTCGGAATGTTTTTCTTTTTTTTTTTTTTTGAAATTCTTCCTTTTACACGTTTACAATTTCTCCATTAAATTTGTCTTTGCCTGAAGATTTTAAGAATTTTCAATTTGTGCAAAACTTTTTTATAGTAGATCTTTTGGAAAAATTATTCTAAACTTTAATTCTTTTATTATTTTAAACCAAAAGAAACGTACATCCATATATAACACCAGGAATTTTTCATATAAATCTTTATTAAAGACTTCAGAACGATAAATAAATTAATATTTATTTTTTTTTATTTTTTTTTATTTTTTACTCAACATTTTACATTGAGTGTAAAATTGATTGATTTTACATTACCCTTTACCTTTGGATTTACAAATAAATTCTTAAAACGTATTTAAAATATAAAGAACATGTGTTGTATTTCCCACCACGGATTGAATTTTATTTTGTATTTCTTTATATATTCATCCCCTAAGAAAGAAAAGTAGATTAAATTTATCGTTCTACTTGCAAGACATGTACGAACTCATTTTACGGAGTCTATTAATTTGGAGTAAGAATTTGAATTAAATATTCATTTGGCCTCTTTGGTCCGTTCGTATGTCTATGTCTGTGATCTATTATTGCAACACTTGTAATTATGATAAAACTCCATCAATTATTTAATAGATTTTCCTTCCATATCTTGCTAACCAAAATTTGTAGTTATTAGTTTAGACAAGCTTTCCCCTACTAAGCCTTTTAATTAATTCTTCTCTTTATACGTAGCAAAGTATTTTCTGTGAGATGTGATTAAATCTAAATTATCATCGAGTTTCGCCTGAATCTCTTATAGTTGAACTTAATGAATTGAAACTAAAATTAATAAGAGAAATATTTCTTAGCAAACACATTTTAATTTGCTAACCACAGAGCAATTCTGCTTAAAAGCCTACTAAAGCTCATTAAAAATAAAATAGAATGAGTTCTACTTATAATTTCTAACAACAAATGTTTTACAATTTGACTTAAATATTTTAAAGTTCTTTCGAAAATTGATCGGCTAACTATAATTCCTTGATGTGCTTAGTATACGTTTTAACATTCTTAGTACAACTTTTACATGCCACGAAATAACAAAGAAAATCACAGGAAAATTATGAGCTCTACAGTCGAATTTATAATGAACGTTGGAACCTTCATTACACACTTCGAAGTTCTTATCAAAAGTATCGGACACATTTCGAAAGGCCTTCCCTATCATTATTTACTCAACAAATTTGTTATTAAAGGAAGGAATCACTTTTCGAAACGTCTTCAAGTTCAATATCTACTCAACCAGTTTCTTAGCAAAGCTTTCGGACACCTTTCGAAATATTTTCCACCTCAATATGTACTTAAAAAATTTCTTACTAAAGACACGGGACACTTTTCGAAACGCCTTTCACTTCAGTATCCACTTAACTAGTTTCTCATTAAAGATACGGAACACTTTTTGAATCACCTCCCACCTCAATATCTACTCAACGAATTTGTCATTAAAAGTATCAGACACCTTTCGAAACGCCTCCCACCTCAATATCTATTCAACGAATTTCGTATTAAAAGTCTCAAAAAATTTCAAAACGCTTTCAAGTTCAATATCTACTTAACGAGTTTTTTATCAAAGGTATTGGACATTTTTCGAAACGCTTTCCGCCAAAATATCAATTTAAGAAATTTCTTATTAAAGACACGAGACATTTTTCCGCTTTCCACTTCATTATCTGCTCAATGAATTTCCTATTAAAAGTCGCGAAGAGTTTTCCTTTAAGTTCAATATCTACTCAACGAGTTTCTTATACCATCTGACTTTTTGCTCATAGAATTTCTTATTAAAGGCACGAGACATTTTTTGAATCGCCCTCCACTTTATTATCTGCTCAACGAATTTGTTATTATTAAAGGTTCGGGACACATTTCGAAACGCCATCCACTTCAATATCTACTCGACGTATTTCTTATTATTAAAGGTTCGGGACACTTTTCGAAACGCCATCCACCTGAATATTTACTCGACGAATTTCTTACTAAAGGTCCTGGAAACTGTTCGAAACGCCTTCAAGTGCAATATCTACTCAAGGAGTTTCTCATTGAAGATATCGGACACATTTCAAACCACTTTCCTCCGCAATATCTACTCAACGGTCGCTTTGATCAAGCTCTACTAATATATTTTTGTTAAAAATTCTTTTAAATGGCCACAAACAGTTTCTAAAAACATCCGTTACTGTTAGAATGAGAGGTTGTGAATTAATAGGTAAGACGTTAGAATATACCTTCTTAACAGGGATGCATTTGACACTGGCAACCTACTCGAAACTTTTGAGAAAGATAGCGAAATTTCAATGTATAGTTTGTAGTGGTATCCACCACATTTCCATGTTCCCACATTTATAGCAGCGTCGATATATTAGAATTCAGTTTTCAACATCCAAAAGGAAGCTTCAGAGGCTTTATAAAGCCTGTATATATGCACCATCAAAATTTGAAATGATTTTTATTGAAATTGTGACTCTCCCTCCCTCTTTCATGTAAATTAAGAAATCGACTTGATATTTGATAAAAGCATACGTAGAATGGATGGAAATTGGATTGGAAATGAGCCAACTCGGCCTAACTCGGACGAGAAAACTTCTGTTTTTAAAAGCAGAAGATTTGTCATTATTACTCATAAACTAAAAGCGATGCAATGATGTTAGTTTCTGTGGATGTTATGTAATTGATCCTTTCGGAATCTAAGTTTAATTATTTAGTTTTTTTTTTTTAGATAAAATTTTTGTGTCTATGTAAAATATCCAAGCGAATCCGAATACAATTTTCTTAGTTAATTTCATTTGTCTTTAATTGAATTTTATTTTCTTATTTTTTTGTAAAGGTACAGCATATGTACAAATAGTTCAAAATAAATTCACAATAATAACACAATCAATCATAAAAATAACGTCTACGAACACTAAGAAGAGAAGAATGAAAAATATTTCTCATTTGCAACTTCTTTTCCTATAGAGCTTCGATGAACAAGATAAGCGTTGAATGCTTAACAAAAATGTTTAAGATAGAATATCACAATCAATCATCACAATACATATTCATTATTGTTATGATGTATATTTATTGTTTTAGTGTACATTTAATTGTAAAAGGTATTATGAGAAAGTTTAGTGCGATTTAAACCGAATCTTGGAATCCCATCATTTAAAACAAAAACATTAAATGTATTTACATTCGATTAATAACTATATATGCCAGCAAGAACTATAGCAACTATATCTATGGTTTAATAGCTTTCGGACGGACAGCCTAACATTAATGCATTAATCAATGGTTTGTTTAATCAGTAAAATTAATGCACCGAAGTGAATTTTTATAACTCCTTTTCATATTTTCCCTATAATATTAATATAGGGTCATCCATTTCGTGGGCCTGATTTGACCTTCCTTTTTCAAAAACATATGTAAAACAGAAATGACATCCAGAACATTATATGATTAGTGTATTATTTGCCATTTTACAATAGGGGTTGCAAACTAGCCTCTGAATATAGTAAAACAGTAAAAAGTTGTTACAGAATGGTTGATTCTGTAATGCATACGTTTTGTGAACAGATTATGATCAATATAATCCTCCATCTGGCCGCACTATAGGCAAAACTGTAAAGAAATTTCAAGGACTTGGATCTATAATAAATTTTTTAAAGCCCGTACATCATTGAAGTGCACCCTTGACCGAAGATATTGGTGCTCTTAATGAAAGTGTCAAAGAAAATCCACGGCACGCACCATATTCTGAACGCTACGGCCACATGATTAGTATTTTATAAAATTGAATATATGAACCTCGAAGATTCAGACGTGTAAGTTCACATTTTGATGATACGGTCAGCAAGATAGTGTGATTTTTCCTCTTAGGACTTCTTCTATGGGATCACGCAAAGTATCATGTTTATGCGAATAAAACTCAAACTGTTCACGGGAACGTAAATATGTCGAGTTATAAACGAGCTATCGCTCTTTATGTTCAGAAAAGTTGTAAAAAATGACAACAAAAGAATCCAAGATGATCCGCAGAAGACATTCGAATAATGTTGTGTTCATCAAGTAAAGGCAAGACCCAAACAATACAATGAAAAAGGATTTGCTCCAAATCTCAATTAGAACTTCGTTTCACTTATATTTACTACAAAAAGCATGGCGTGATTACACAGCGGCCAACGATTAGCGATGGGCCATTAATAGACGAGAAGGCGTAAATGGTAACATTAACGATCAAGTACAACATTCACACTCGCGGAATAATAATGAAGATATTCCATCACTTCCAATAAAACTGCCTGCTACACCAGTTTCTATCTATCATCAATTCAAAAAAGAATTATAAAATATTAATAATACAACTTTGTTATAGCCTTGGCTGTGCTGAAGAAGCTATCATCAACATCTCCACGTAATTGTCATGTACTCCTGTAGAATGTCAAAACCCGCGTCTGTCAAGAGACCAAAAAAATTGTAAGAAAGCATTGTGGTAATGAATGTAATAAATTACTTTTATCTATATACACATATATAACTGGTAGGCTGAAAAGCTCATAGGCTGATACGTAGATGGCGCTACTAGTATTAAATCCATATTCTTAGTTAGCCCTAACCTTGAAAAGGCACGTGCTTACATTTGATAGCTGCTGCACTATTAGTATGTGAGTTATAGCATTTTTAGTGAAGCAACGTTTGTTAGCTTGAAAAATTGGACAAAAAGGAATTTCGTGTGTACATAAAGCATTGCTTTTTGACGAAAACAAATACTATTGAAG
>KK351074.1:297035-331421 GCA_000671755.1 Glossina brevipalpis | reverse complement strand
GCGTCGGTATGTGACAATGGATGAAGAACCTACGATGAAGAAATCCTTGGAATCTTCTAGTCTCGAATTCGATTATTAACTACAGATTCACGTGTTATGAAAGCAAAATGAAATTTTAAATATTTTTTGTTTTTAGTTGTTCAGGTTTTGTAAGCTTTTGTTTACTGACAGTTTTCAAGATTAGCTTAGAAAGTTTGGAAAAAAACTATTATGAAAAGTAGTTAATTAGCGATGTCCATCGTTTATTTGCCTTTGGCGAGAGTAAGCTTACTTATAAAGTTGATTATAATATATTAACCTGTAGGGGCGGATAAAAAGCGTCTTGCGACACGAGGTTGATATTGAAACCTCAAAAAGAAAAAAAAAAAACAGTCTTAGGATATAACCCCAAAAAGTAATGCGATTTAAGCTCGTAGTCAAATATGTCAAAATAACTTTAGCAAAAGCAAAGGTAACGATCGGTTTTTAGTTTTTTTTTTTTCTGAAACTTTGTCTCTCCTTTTCTCAAATTCGTATTAAATTTTTAGTTACAAGTTGACAGCTTAAGCGTAGTCAGTCTTAAGAGTCTCATAATTTTTTAGTTTTTTTTTTTTTTTTTTTTTTTGAATTTCGTATTCGTAAAGAAATAAATGAAATGAAACTTATGAAGACATTCACTTTTAAGGTAAATTTTCTTTCCCCAGGGCCATTTTATATAAATTTATATCTTTCTTGTAAAATTCGTTTACTTTGCATACAAATCGAAACATTGTTAAAGAAAATAATAACAAGCAACATAGACTTTTGCATTCAGCATTTAATAATAAAATGTTTAAAAATAAATTTTAATTTCTATTTTATTATTTATACACTAAAGATTAATAGAACATTTTTTTTTCTTGTATAATAAGATAAACAAGTGTAATTACTTCATAGCGTAATCTTAGTAATATTTTCTTTATCGGATGTAGTTTATATAATAAAATAAAAATATCTTGACTCTCTGTATTTCTTATTAAGAAGAAGAACATCTTTCACATTTCAATTTGTTTTTCACAACACATCTTGAGTAATTTGTAAATAAACTACGGAAACGGAAACAAAAATGTTTCCGTTTATCTGAATAAATATTAATTTTTTTTAGAAATTATCCAACATTTTCTTCTACATAATGAAAGAAGAAGTAACAGCCAACGTTTTTTATAATACGGCTTTGAAAAATAGCGAAGAAATTGTAATAAACAAGACTTACATGGAACTGAAAGAAAGAAGAAATAATTTTAACAAATTTTACACGAAAGCATCGTTTTTTATGCTAAAGAATTAACAAAAGCCTGCTTTAAAAGGCAAAATAGAAAAAGAAAGAGCAAGAAAAGCAAGGTAAAGTAAAAAGTACTAAGTTCCATACTAAGAAAATGTCACGATTTCTCGAGCAGATATCACAAAACCAACTGGAAAATTACCGTATCATACAAACAGTAGAGAATTAATGATAAGCCACTCTACTCGAAAATGTTTTGTGTTCTCATGTACATCTCTTGGCTTTTCCGCCAAAAGATGCATAAGCTTCTTAATAATTCTTAGAGAACGTATTGTATTACAGCGAAAGAATTTTTGTTCATTGAAATGCATTTTTATATTTTGTAATTGGATTTTTTGTCGTAAGCGCAACTGTGAAAAGGAAAAGGTGTCGAAGAATTTTTTTCATCTCACAATTATCAAGAAGTGACACTTCAGAAAGTATTATTTTTCCTGCTTGATCCAAAGAGATCTATGAACATCGAAAGCAGTGTGAGAGTATCCCCGACACTCCTGTTAACTTGCTATAGGACATTACGAGCGGCTTATCATCGCCAAAGGACACTGATAATATCAATGAATACAACTTTCCAAATCAACCACACGACGCGGAAAGTCCTTATAAGCTGATTTCGCAGTATACGACGCTCGGCTCAGTCCAGATAATGGTCTGAACCCACCTGTTTAAATCCATGAGATATTATCAATATCAGCAATCTTTTATGACAACACCCGCTATATGACTGCTTATCAGTTCTACTTGCCGCTTGGAAAACACATATTGTCAGAATGATGTTAAAGCTCCTTGAGAGCTACGATTCAAAGCATGCTGTTACATGAAAAAAAGCTATATATATATATAAAAGGTATAATAGTAGTTTTTTACGAAAATAAATGGAAAATTGCATTAAGAAAAATTATATAGAGCACTTACTAGGCGGCTTTTCTCGATTATAATATGTAAGTTTGTTTTGTTTCGATTCGAAAGAAATTTGTTTGCATCAAATTTACAAATTTCTTTCGACTCAGTTTTGTGTTTGGCCTTATCAGTTGTAAATATTTATTTCAATCTATTATTTAGAATTTATCCAATAAAAACAAGAAGTAAATGTTGTAGCAGGGAGTTGTTAAGGTTAGTAAGTGAGCTTATGGTGGCTTAGTGTAAACAATATAACAACAACTAAGAAAATTATGGTCGGCTGTGACGAATTTTTTATACCCAACACTTTTACCTTAAAAAAAGAGGGAAACATTACATTTTAATAGATGGGCATGGGCGTTTTTTCTCTTTTTATAAAATATCGTGAAAGTTTTTATTTTACAGTCTATGAGCAACGAGCAAAACAGTCAGAAAACAGTCGTGTTTTCAACTTATTTTATACTGGAGGTGTGACCTCGGAGCGATTTTTCTCTTTTTCAATACCAGCCTGCATGTAAAAATTACTTTAGTTTTCGGCCAGGAGAATGTTTAACACAGACACTACAAGGATGGACGGGCGGATAGGTGGACAGGCGGACAGGTGGACGGGCGGATAGGTGGACAGGCGGACAGGTGGACGGGCGGATAGGTGGACAGGCGGACAGGTGGACAGGCGGATAGGTGGACAGGCGGACAGGTGGACGGGCGGATAGGTGGACAGGCGGACAGGTGGACGGACGGACAGGCGGACGGACAGGCGGACGGACAGACGAACGGACAAACGGACGGGCAGACGGACGGGCAGGCGGACGAACAGACAAACGGACGAACAGACAGACGGATGTCAAAGGACTTANCGGACGGGCAGGAGAGATATTGTCAAAGGACTTATGTAAGAATACTCAGATACGTTTAGAGAGGTATCTTGAAAAAAAGCATTGAATTTGCTTTTTCACATATGAAATTTGAAGATCATCGTGCACAGCGAACCCTGAGGGCGTCAATATTTAGATGAAGATTCTTAGATTGATATATTCGTAGAATGTCAATAACACGACCAGAACGGTCACCATCATTCGTGTCCGTAGGATCTCGTTTGGCTGCACAAACTTAAGGTACCCTATGCCACAAGTGGCGAATTTGGATAAGTGAAAATTCATATATATCCTATGCAAAAACTATTTGGAATTGTCAAGAAAAAGACTGCTATCTCATCAAAAATTATTATATCTTCCTTTAATTAAGGTCCATAACTAACCATATAGAAACAATAGTGCTTAACATCCTCATCCATACAAGCGATTAAAACGTAACGTTTAGCTTCGGATTCGAACTTTCTTTTCCTTTTTTTATCTTCAATTCGCTTATAACACCTCATTCGAAGAAGTGATTTTGTCCTCGGAAACAGAAGAAGCTCAGATAGAGCTATATCAGATAAGTACGGCGAGTGATCGTTTTTATTGACTGAATTTTTAAATAAAAAATCTTGCACAATTAATTATTATCCATATGGGCAATCCGTACTGCAATTTCAAAGATCTATTGTAGTCGCCCCTGCCCTCAGTCCTGTACCTATAACATCTTAATAAATCCCGTTACTTTTTTGGGTTCGAATCACCGTACTGCGTTTGAGGTTACGAAATGTACACGGAACACGTGGTGTCTGAAAATGCAAATTGTTCCCCATCCCCAGAAAACGTGATAGGACGTTACGACTGCCCTTTCACAGAATCTACAAGAACCCGAGATATCCACGTTTCTTAAGTGATATCTGAAAGAGTGAGCAGTCGCAGGTCGCTCTTATGTACTTTTTATAGTTTGTGCGCTATCCCGGGATATTTGATAAATCTTTTTGTTTGTCGCTGTCCTGCACTACGCTTCCAGTGGTTAGCTGATTTTTTTCTGTGCCCATTACTTGGTATGCCACAGAAAGGTTCCGGAGCTATCATGGTTCTTTAGGCTCGACTGTTGACCAAATAGCCGACGCTTACATTGCCTTCCACCCACGAATGTCCGGAAACCCTTATCAGGTGTACCTTATTATGTTTACGCGTTTCATTCAGGGTTTTGAAGCATTCCAACACAAGCCTACATATTATCCTGTTCTCTTTTCGAGCCTTTAACGCGGGTTGACTGTCGAAATGAATGAATGCACATAGTCTCTCCCTTGCGTTGCCTTCTCAAACATCTTAGAGACGCATGCAGAGATTGGGTAAACTTCTGCTTGGAGTCTTGCCCAAATACAAATTTGTGTGATTATGCGATAACTTGATGTATAAAGTTGAACCCGAAAGAACTAAAAAGTAAGCTCCCTCCACTTGAGCCAGCGCGCTTAACCCCTTACGATTTCTAAGCATTAATAGACAAAAAAGAAGTAAATCGAAAATCAATGTTGGAATCTCCTTAAACTTAAATGAATATTTTTATATGAACCGCGAATATTTAAACAAACTCCTCACTGAAATTAAATTTTTTGGAAAAATCACGAACGACTTAAACGTATTATAAATAAAAACAGAAGCATTAAATACATTGAATGACAAATTCCAAACAAATTTGATGCGGTTACTGTGCAAAGTAATAATAATTTATATAGAAAAGCAAATGTGGCGATATCGTCAGTATGATATATTTTGAGTATAATATGCACACAAAACATAATGCGGAAATGCTATCACTTGCTACGCACGCAAAAATTGAATGACATCAAATATCTTTCTTTATCTCTCTAGCCCTTCCTTCTTAAGTTTCTTTTTATTTCTTTGTTTATGTAATTTTTGCTTAACTATTTTACTTATTTTTCTCTCTCTTGTACCTTTCAATCATAACATTTCCTTTAGTATAAAACAAAAAAAAAACAACAATTTTACAGGCATTAGGAAACAGTAAAGTTTATAATAAATATACCGTTATTTTTTGCAAGATACATAAAACACTTTGACTTAACTAAATAATGCGTTTCACATAAGAAATGTTTCAGAAAAATTATTGAGGTTTATGTTAATAAATTATTCATCATCATCAGCCAACCCGCACGTATTAACTTGAAGCTCTTTTAAACGAAATATTCTTAAGAGTGTGTGTTTGCATAAAAAACTTTCTTAATAAAATTTTTAGTTGAGTTATTTTAATACGTAACTAAGTGAAATTCTTTTCTAAAACTATTTATTCTACATCTAAGCAGACACAAAACAGGGAAATATCTTCCGTGTCTTTATATATGTTTCGTTAATAATTTCTGTTTAAGAGCAACAAAAAAAAAAAAAAAAGTATTTCAATAGAATATAAAATATTCGTTTTACTGTCATATAAAGTCAAAGTTAGTAAAAATTTTTATTAGATTTCGTAAATATGCCAAAAAAAAAAAATAAAAAATAAATAAATAAATCAAAAACGAGAATGAAGTAAATTTGAAGAAATTTGGAAAACAAAAGCACTAAAATAAATTTAATATTTTTCCTCGTTTTTTATTTATTCGAATAATTTTTAGTGCGTAAAGTACAGGGGCAATCGTTAAATTTATGATAACTCATCCAATTATAAAAATCACAAACACAAAATTAGTCTCTACATTAGGGTAAATGTTTTGCTTGGTTATATGAAAATTTGTATCTAAAAATAGGCAATAAATTTTTTTTATATATCAAGCCTAACTGTAGGCAACAACAAAAAAATTACATTAATTTACACATTGAACGTTAAACAAAGCTCGTAAATTTTGTATTTCTCTTCAGACATAAATATTATCGCCTACTTCAAGATTTATGTGGCTTCATTGTCATGTCTACCGTGTAGGTCACCTTAGTAAATTTATTTAAATTTTATTCTCTCATTATTTTATAAAAAAAAGTAAGCAAAACACTTGTGTTCGTTTAAGTGCGAATACTTGACGTCCAACATTGCAGACTAATTTATTACTTTGTACTGGCAAAACATATTCCCAATGATGGGAATGACTTTTCAGTAGACACTGAAACTATTTCTACTGGACTTTTTCGATTCATATACTTTATGGCTATACATTACAGTTACGAAGTTGTCTATTTTATGGGTGTATTATGTCCACTCTTGAAGTTACTTAGTGATCATCAACAATCTTCTAGATTTCTTTGTCAATTCTTATACCAGCTTGGGTCTTCCTAACAAAGAACGACATATAGGTCCAAGTATAACATTAAATTGGGGCCGAATCTTGCTTTGATACGCACTTATTTTAGGCTTTCTTTTTTCTATAATAAAATGTATAATATACTATGACCATTTCTCGAGTATATTTCATATAATTCAATCCACCAGAGGAGCCTAACAAGACACTTTTTTCACTTTTTCTATAAATGTACTCCTAAATAAATATTATTTCATATTTCTAGGTATAGTGCTCTTGACCACAGCATATATGAGACAGCGATTTAGCGGATGATTGTATAACAAAAAAAATATAATTTTTTGTATGAACTTTGATTATTTTTTCGATTCAAAAAGTCATTTATTGACAAACATTGATCCAAAATATATTAATCAAAATATTTCCCACTATTTTATATAAATTTTTCTTATCTTTCTGGCAACTTACCGGAAGAACTCATGAACTTTTAAAGCTAACCATGAATCAAGCATTTTTCTTACTTCCTTAACTTTGTGGAACCTCCTGCCAGCCAAGCCATGCGGCATCGATTTGAATAAGTGGTAACCAGAAGTCCCCATGTCTGGTGAGTACGCTAGGTGCGGCAGTGTTCGAGCTGCAACAGTATATTCTTGCAATGAATGGACGGGCCTTGTTATGCAAGAGGATCATTTTGCGTCTGTTAGGCGTCATTGCTGGTCATTTTTGCAAAAGTACGTAAAGTATTGTTGAATTTAGCTTTGCAGGAAAATGTCAAAAAGAGGTTTTAAGATTAGAAAAGAACTATCCATGACGTCTGTGCAACATTCATAACAATTTCATTGGATAGCTTCGCACCTTTTTACAGTATAACTGTAAGGATTTCTTATATTTTTGTTCAGATTTATTGGATTTCAGTTTTACTGTAATATTTTCTCGCTTCTCTAACATGATATATGAATAAATAGTTATCATCATATTTATGCGTCTTTAATATACTACAGCTTCACTCCAACAGTTTACGAAAATTTAAGAAAAAAAAAAGCCAAAAAAAAAAAACAGATAAAACCAAAAAAAAAAAATATCAAAATTTTAACAGACAACTATTCGTGCTCTGGACAAGCATAAATCCCTCGGGTAGGTTTTTTAAATATTTGATGCGAACGTTTTTGCTGTGAAGCGAGAAAACTACACAAAAACCCATAACATGCGTGACAAAATACAAAAATTGGAATTTCAAACATAAACAAATAATAAATAATGCCTCCAACCACAATACACGATGACGATAAGAGTTCACATTATTATGATAGCGAAGCAAAATAAAAAATAAATAAAAAAAACCATAAAGAGAATACTATTATTTATAGGTTTGGATTAATTCCACATATATGCTGAGCTAAAAATAGTCATAAGCACAGTGAAAGTGTATTAAAGCGAGAGCAAGCGTGAACCCAAACACTTAGATTAATCCTCGGTTCCTGTACTTAGACCTGCACAGACTTGCTGAGCTAAAGGCATAGTTTAATATTGAAAGAGAAAATCATTTGCACTCTTTTTTTTTCTTTTTTTTTTTTTAAACTTGATAATTAGATACTCTTAATGGCTTAACTATGTTCGCCGATTGACATAACTTAGATTTATATTGAATAGTCAGTTAATGCCATTTTAGTTAAGTAGTTCACAAAATAATATTCAGCCATTTAGAAACAGGTTTTATACGAGAGTTTTAATACAAAAGATGCGTTCGAATTGAAAGAGATTTAATGAAGTTTCATAACAATTAATGAAGAATAGATTCTATGCACTGTCAGTATAAAGAATAACGGCGACAGACAGTCTGTTTTCAGCGCCATGACTATTTGTGTTAATCAGAGACAAGCATTATTCAGTTTTATGCGACCTCTTTAACAACCCAATCATAAAGAGGAACGCCCGCCTATGGTGAAAAGAAAAAAAAAAACCAACCACAAAAATAACAACAAAACCATGCTCACCACCAACAACTTGTGCATGTTGGTTTAGCACATGATGCTTAATTTAAATAAAGGTCTACTCTCTAATGGGAAATTAATGATGCTAGACAAGTCGTAAATATGTGTATCGTTCTTGCAAAAAAAAAAAAAATAAAAAAAATATAAAAAAAACCGGGACGAAAAAGAAAAAAAAAATGTTAGCAAAACATCTATTTCTATATCCTTTGTAAGGATATAAGAGCGTTGGCATTTAGTTCTCAGCATACACTTGTACATATATAAACACCCATGAGGTATGTAAACACACATACATGTATACATACCTACGTAAATACACACGTACAAACACATATACACAAAGCTTGACATTTGGACGGTTCGCGTAACGTTCTAATTTTCAAGTACTGAAGGTCAAAATAAAATGAAAAGCTAAAGATTGACGCATAAATGATTCGTTGAAATCAAAAAAGTCGAGACTCATAATGATCATAATCGGCCCTCAAAGCCTCTTAAAGTAGGTAAGCAATTGAAAAAGTAGGAAAAGAAAAATACTAATAAATCAGATATCGACTTGGAAAAAGTTTAATTTTGTCGAGTCCTATTAAAATTCTGGAAAAAAAAAAATTGGGCTCAAATAAACAAATTATCTACTTAGAGGGAAATTTTCAGGACTAAAAAATTACTTGATCGAATAGTTTGGGCAATACCGAGTCGAATATCAGCCTTAATAAAATCATTATCACTTCATCGAATCCAGTCTGTAATGATCACTTACGACCAATGTGACGCTTAACAAGTTTGACTAGTTTGGATAGTAGACAAGCTTGAATGTATCATCATCATCATCATCTCATTTTAATTTCTTTCACTTTCCCTAATTATGAATCGCTTTTATATTTAGTATAAGATTAAAAAAATAATTTAAAATATAAATAAATAAATTGCAATACGCCTTTTGAATTTTACACGATACGTTACGTGCAATTTAAATTTTTTTTTCACGTTTACTGTTTCCCTTTGACTCACTCTAATTATCATTATATTGAAACCTTAAAAAAGCACGAAATATTAAGTTTAGCGACAAAGCGACAAAAAAATTCTTTTTCCTCTGCTTCTGTAAAACCAAAAAATTTTTTTTTTCGTTTCACAATATAATAAATATAAAAGTATTACATTAGGTAGAAGAAAAACTTCGTAGCGTTTTTCCCAATTGACAGTTTTAGAATCGCATAACTTTAACAATATTGACCTTATTAAGCCTTAGTATAGGGTAGTTCGAAAAGTGATGTCTAGTCACATGAAAAAACTAAATTTCGATGCTCTACAATATTGCGTAGGCGTGGCAGACTTTTCAATTTTTACTGTGAATACTGTGGAAATTTTTATTATACAATTTATGATTAGTGAGGAGAACACAACGAAAGCAGAAGTGTTCTCAGCTTCTATTACATTGTAGGCGTGTCCTTTGACAAATTTGACCCATTTTCTGTAGCAACACTAAAGCGAAAGAAGCGAGCAATTGAGATAAAACATCCAAAATTGACCAATAATAGACACGTCGCCTTCCCTCGCAACAATGCTACGGCCACTTTTATGATTTCAATGCTGTAAAACTAACCGGTTGCTTAATGAAGTTCCCCGTCAAAGTATTAGAAGCGGAAATGTGACGAACCCTCACCTCTGCGTGGTCCCACTATGCAACGTGACTGTCGTTGGGCTCCTGCTTTGCTATCAGATCAGGTTATACTAGACTATAGCCTCATTGCTGGGCATGAAGAGATCGTCCGAAAGAGGTATCAGTTAAAAAGGGTTAAAGTTTAACCATCGATGCCTGGCAAAAGTTTCTCGAGAGGCGGGAGAAGCGCCTTTTTCATAAGAAAAGGGAAACTCTATTCTCTAGGTTCTTTACCGCAATGAAATCTCACATATCGAATACTACGCGTGTATTATCCGTCGCAGCAGTATTGAATATGGTAGCATGGCTGGCGTTGGGATCGCATGGATGAATTTCTAAGTACATAATAATCTAAGAGACAGATAGTAGGGCGGATCTTCCTAAAGATCCAAACAAATCCAGGGGGATCAGGTTGCTCAAAGAAAGATTGCTCCTTGTAAGCATTGCTTACCTAATACACTGCTGGATGCGAACATTACATGACCAAAGGAAGGGTCTAGACTATACCCACTGCAAGTTTGTTTTGAAACCTCGAGAATATGTGGAGCCCCCCTCGATTAGAATTGTTCCACTGCTTGAAGAACGTCGGTTATCGTTCGCTGGAAAATAGTCCCATGCTTAGAAGTGCACCGTGTGGTTAAACTCTTAGGTAGGTATTGATATTAAACTCATGACAGTAATCCGTAAAACCAACCCTTAATGAGGCTTACTTCAATTTGCCAGCCAGAATATCCATGTTCTATCTACAGTGATATCATAATAGTTTTAAGAGAAAATCATAAACGTTTAAGATAAATGACTTTACTAGAAATGAATGAAAACATTAAAAAAATATGTTTGAATTTTAATAAGAAAAAGCGCCTCGAAGTTTTTCCTTTATCCAATAATAATCAAAAGATAACTAATAGCAACATTGGTTGGAAAAAACTATTTCCGTTTCTTTTGATAATTTATGATAATTTGATAATTTTTAGTTTATTGTAAGAATTTTTCTCTTATAGTTCATGCAAAAAGATACAAAGAATTCCACTTAAACCGAAAGTCACATTTGTTATGCATTCCGGTACACACCCATGCGTATATGTTTTATGGGTAGATGTTACATAAAAATAGAATTTTTAAATAAATACCATCACTACCATCTCTCTTAGTCACCTGCACAATGTTCAAAGAACAACTATGATGCATGCCAGTGACTCAGATATGCCATTTATATGAACATTATGTGTTTTACATAAAGTTGAAACTCCCACATGTCTCTGTAGTTTTTAGAAAATTCTCTTACAATTGCTTTCATTTAAAAGTTTATATTTCCACATGAAAGGATATACCTTTAAGCTAATAAAATACTAGGAAAAGAGAGTAATAGAGATATTTTAGTACTTTAAGTATAAACATTTTGTAATATATTTCTGGGATCTATTTAAAGGACAAAATATGAAAAGAAAAAAAAAGAAAAACAACTCTGTCAGTTAAGTCGATAGTCTGGTTTCATGTTAGTTGATTCTTAATAAATTTTAAGGAAATTCTTGCTGCTATGAGGTCTTTTATTGTACATTTCGATTCCTTTCTTACCAATCAATATACAATACACTTGTTATTTGCATAACATTTAATCAGTAAAAGTAAAAAATTGAAGGTTTTCAGATGTAAACGTTGATTGGATGCGAGAAATGCATGAACAATGCAGCTATTTTTTATATCCAATTATTATGAATGATGATGATGATGATGATGATGCTACCTATTTGGGTAGGAGCAAAAACCAAACAGAGGCCAACAACATAAGAAGAAACAATTTATTTTGGTTTTTAGACCAGCGTTTACGAAATTGGACCATATTTATATATTATGCTGCCGCTTTTACTGTTACAGTAAATTTATGTTTTATCGAATTAATTTGACAAATTTTTTTGTCCTGAAATTGATGCGGAAGACATTTATTTTCAGCGGAACAACATCGCTTGTTGGATAACTTGTAAGGCAACGGCTTTGATTTCATGATTCATTTAATATGAAATCTCTTGTAGAAAAACTTAATATTATTATTAAACATTTAAATCGAGTTGGATTACGAAAGAAGATATCAGATATACCTCATAGCTTCCAAGACCGACTAAATTACAGAGCATAGAGTATGTATTCAGAATATGAAACACAGTCATACATTTTTTAGGGCCCGCTGGTCATAGATAATAACTGGCTTGCCACAATAGTATTATGACCTAAATAGCAGAGAACTATGGAGAAAAGAAGACATCTAAAATAGATACAACTCTCCAGCTTCCTCCTACAATCAGAAAAATATCCATCGCCGGGAATTAGTGGTTAAAATCTTAATCTTCATTCAGCCGCCATGAAGTCTATGACGTATATAGCTGGGAACCAGAAAAACAGAAAGATCGACAAGGAATTAACTGATAAATAATTAGCATTATAAATATACGAAGGAATAAATGCAAACACAGATTAGCAGGCAGATCGATAAACCAACAAACTGCAACCAGAGAAGTCATACGATAATACATTTAAATTTAACTATCAAGGACGCAAACCAAATATTTTAACCCGTTAAGCGAAAGATTTAAATTAAAATGCAGTTAAAATACAACTATTTCGGAGTCTATTCCAAAAAATATTATCAACGCAACATAACTTTAAGTTAATCAGTTAAAAGCTAAAAGTTTACTTGATTGCTCTACTTAATGTAATGTTTATTAGTACTACTTATAACAGAGCACAAAACATTCAGAAATTTATATTTAACAGTACTATGCTAACATTTTACATCTGTGGATATCTGTTAACTTTGTGATTATGTTTGCCTGTGATCTGTGATTTGAGAGAAATTCTCCCAAATTTGGTATTTTAGGGCAAATCTCACGGCAAAGCTCTCTAATCTCAATGTCATGATAAAACAGGGTTGTTAGTTTATGTTAACATTATAAAGTGAAGTACAAAAAAATTGTTGTTGACTTTACATAATTAATTAAATTGGTAATAAATTATTAATATACCAATTAATTATAATAATTTAATAAATTAACAAATTAATATATTATTTACATGAAATTACAATGTATTTATATAATTTGTTTTCATTTTTTGCCTTCTCTTTGGAACTCAATTGAAATAGCATAACAAGATCTTGGGAATTCTAAAAAATTGCTTGAAGAGCGAATTTCCAAGCTAAACCAGGTCATTCTTATCTCTCAACTAATTCAGTAATTGTTTATGATGCACTTCAATGAAACTGATTAATAAATAAATAATTTATAGAAGTACAATTTTTATATACTATATCTACCTTGCTAAAAACCATGCAATTATTTTTTCTTCCATTTTTTACACATTTTTCGTTCATATTTTTCAAATGCTTATAAGTTTTCTTTTTTTTCACTTTACTCTATTATTACAACATACGCGTCGTGACCTGTTCAAGAGCACATCACAGAGTTAAGAGGTTTCTTTAATTCTCCACACCAGTGAATTTACGTCGGAATATGAGAAACGTCATAAAATGAGCTTAACATTCGTTTAACAGAAACAGATGATAAATGAAGGACAAATGAAGTTCCTTAGAATAAGGCTATGAAATTTAACTAGCAAATACACAAACCAAATAATTTAGCAGAGGTCTGTTACGACATTAATAGCGGGATTTAGTTTAAGATATAGTTGAAATACATATATTTTGAAGTCTTTCCAAAAATTTTCTCACTAAAACATTAGGATGCTTAGTTAAAAGCTAAAAGTTTACTTGGCTGTTCTGCTTACTATAATGTACAATACTACTTATAACAGAGCAATTTTTGCAAAATTTAATTTTATATTTGCAGAATCGTGTTTTGAATCGATTTAACCCTTCTGTCCGTCTGTCCGACATCTGTATATATATTTTGGTGAATAAAATACGGCTTACTGATGTATTTTGGCCAAGAATGAACACTTTCGGATCACATTTGCAGCTCCACAAAGCGTCTTGTTTTAAAAGGGGTTGTCATATAAGATAAATTATAAAGTTCAAAATTTCTCAACAAATATCGTTAAGCAATAGTACCTCGTTGAAAAGGATATAATGAAAGAAAAACATTTAATTTTATAAATTCGTTTTTAATAAAATTTTCTCTCGTTTGCTTTCATTTTAGTTCATTTTATATCTTCTTTACTACTCATTTCAATATTAAAAATACACAAATAAACAGAACGATAGATAGATAAATATTAGTTTGTATTTATAAGAAAATAATAATAAAAAAGACTAGTCCTTACAAATAAAACATCAGGAGTTTTACTCTACAAAAAATAAATGTCGTGTGAAATTCATTCCGGAATATTTTCGGTGGATATCCAAGTGTTAACATAGTGTCAATTTTATGATTGAATTGCAACGACTTCTGGAGGGCGAATTTTTGAAGCTTAGCATATTTATTTATTCAGTCACTTTGTGGGAAAATTTTAAAAACAAAGTTTTACATACAAATCAAATGTGTATCCATAATATTCCATACAATTTTCCTCTACTTTTTTCAAGTCCTCTGCAAGAGAGTTCCTACCTTATAATGCTGAAATTATAATCACTATCTAATGGTTCAGTTCTAAGGATATCGTAAAAATTACCTTGAATTAATTTAATTTAAAATAATGTGGTGTGAAATAAGTGATCAACTCATTTTTTTTTTAAATATTAACTTAGATCACTTTCATAATTAAATCCTTACAAACTTTATTTGAAGCTCACTCCGTACTTTCTATGATTAAGTTATAGTTTTAAGCCTCTCTCTTCCACTCTCTCTCTCTTTCTCTCTATTTCTCTCTCTCACTCTATCTGGACCTCTCTCTCCATATCTCTCGCTCTTCCTCTCTCTCTCTTTCTATATCTATCTCTCTGTCTATCACTCTCCCTCTGCTTCTCTCTCTCTCTATCACTCTATCTCTCCCTCCCTCCCTCCCTCCCTCCCTCTCTCTCTCTCTCTCTCTCTCTTTCTATCACTCTATCTCTCACTCTACCTCTCTCGCTCTATCTATCTCCCTCTTTCTCTCTTCCTCCCTCCCTGCTTCCCAATCACTCTGTCTCTTTCTCTTTCTCTCTCTCTCTGCCTCTCTCTCTTCCTCTTTCTCTTCCTCTTTCTCACTCTATCAGTCTATCTTTACCTCCCTCCCTCCCTATATCGCTCTCTCTCCCTCTCTCTCTTTCTCTCTCCCTTCTCTCTCTCTCTCTCTCTCTCTATCGTCCTATCTATCCATCTATCACTCTCCCTCTCTCTGTCTCTCTGTTTCTCTCTCTCACTCTCTTGTGCTATTTATTTTTATGGGCAAGAATATTAAATACCTTTTGCAGCAAATCTAACAAGCTTTTACAAGAAAATGAATTGTTTGTGGCTTAATATTTATGCGGTTATATGAGACAATTGTATCCACATTGTAGTGTTTCAAATTCGAATATAAAAAGAAAAGATTTTTAACTCTTAATGGTTTTATTAAAATATTATCTTCATAAGTTATTTACTGTTCTAGTCTTGTATATAGCACACTTACGCATATACATACATATACAATGAAGTAAATTAGTTAAATGTCCTGTAAAATAATTGAAATTTATCTTGTTGGATAAAGTTTATTAGAAAATTTAAGATAAAAATAGATACGAACGTACTTTTATTTAAATATATCGATAGATAAGAAATTTAAAAAAAAAAATTGAAAAAAAAATGAGTTAATACCGTTTGGAAATTTAAAACGTGAAAATAAAACCATTAAAGGTTTTTCATTAATATTTAAAGCTTAAGCAAAAATAAAAAAAAAAAAGATGAAACTGATGCTGCGCTATCACCGTTTCAACGATGACAGTCTGTTAAACATGTCATACAAAACACAATACGATACAATAATAAAATTTTCAGAACTGGCGGCAGTGAAAACAATTTTTTAACATTTTTTTACACTTTACATCCTTCTATTTCTAGACGCTTTAAATTATTCGTATGTATAGTGATATGAAATTAAAAAAGAGAATAAAAAAACAAACATTTCATTCATATTTTCCTAGGCTTTGGCGCCCTAAACGTCATCATTATTGTCCTATGATAATTGAAATAACTTTGAATGCTAATTTGGTCGAATCGTTTATAAGATTGTCTGTCCCCTTCATGTTTTGGGCAATAATTAGTTTTGAAAATATTTTTTGGCTAAAAACAAATAAACGTATAATGGAATAATTTGCGAAAGCAATTAACTGAAAATAAATGCTAATGACGCTCATCACGTTAACGCTAAAATACGTTGTAAATAACATAAATTGCATTAGTCAGGGATTTTGAAAATATTTAAGAGAATTTTATTGAAACAAAATTAAATGAGTTTTTCAAATTTAATAAAAATTCAATATATTTTTTCATTTTCGTTAATTCTATATAATTGGAATTTTTAGATTTAAGCGAAACCAAATTGAAAAATAAAATTCGCAAAATGTAGGTAGTTTTGAAATAAAAAAGTATGCAAATATTATACACTAGAGGAGTACCTCGTGCTACTTTCTTTGTATAAATCGCTAGATGTCGCTTTTATTAATTATGAAACTGTGAATAAGCTGCCGTGAGAGGCTTATTTTTGGCTCCACAAAAATTACATCGAATTTTGTGTTAATATATATGTACATATATATAGATTCCAAATTATCAATGATTATATTTTGAAATTTTTGCCATTTGCACTTCTTTGATATTACGCCCATATTTGGGTTTGAAACGGGACATATGTACGCGAGATTTAAGCTTTCTGAATCAATTCAAGAATGTCTGTCCATCTGGTAGCTAGCCACGAATTCTTAGGTTCAAATCAATTGTTGTAATTTCTAGAACATTTTAATAACATTTCTTAGATAATTCATTCGAAACACGAAACCTATTAAAATTGAAATGGATCGGATCACTACTGCGACCATTTAGCATATAAAACGCTTTAAAAAAAAATCGTTAAATGAAAATAAATTCAGACTTTTAATATTTGTTCAGAAAAATTGTTGAAAAATCCTATCTTGGCGCGCTAGAAGTAAATAGAAATTTCGAAAGGGATTGAACCATTTTTTGAACCCTCTTCGAAATGAATATTGTTCCAAGAAGAAATATGTCAATTAGCTCTTATTTTTAATATCTTGTAATGATAGTTAGTTAGCTACATTATGTTTTGAAAAATAAGTTTCCTGTAGTAAAATACAACTGCATTGGTGCACTTTACATGTAACCGTAAGCATTTACAGAGCAATAGGATATAATTTTTATACCCACCATCGATGGTGAGGTGAAGAGAAAATTAATTTCGCGATTTCTTTTGTGATGCTCAGAAGATAGCTTCAGAGACCCCGCAAAGTATACATATTCTCGATCAGCATCAAATTTAGAATCGATTTAAACATGTTCGTCCGTCCGACTAAAGTCTAAAAGTCTAAACATTATCAAGGCCGCAAAACTGAAGATATCAGCTTCAAATTTGGCAAAAACGTTGCAAGTCCTTTTACGCAGGTTGGTATTGGAAATGGGACAAATCGGTGCAAGGACACGCCCACACTATAACGTGGATTAACAACACCTCTATTTTTTTTTTTGGTGTTTTGCTTACTACTCGTAGACTACACAAAAAAAATGTCCACGGTATTCCATAAAAGTAGAAAAAATCTGTCACGTCCACCTATTACAATGTGGTTTTTTTGGCCTTTTTTTATGGTAAAGGCGTTGGACATACAAGATTCAGCAAAGTCGAATATAACTTTCTTACTTGTTCATATATTATGATGAAAATAATTGAAGAATTTTGTATAAAGTGTCATTGTTTAGAGTGTAGAGTTAACAGTCGGCCTTGTCTGCCTATAATAATTCCAACTTGTTTAAACTGAATTTTAACTCTTTTCGATATTAAGCCTATTATAAGAATTTAAATGCAATCAACAATACGCTAGACACGGAACATGCTACATTTTAGCTTTTCATTTTACCATTTAAAATTGTGAGTACAGTTATCAAAAACGTTTTGCAAAATAATAAAGATATTAAAAAAATATCTAACAAACATTTAGTGTTCGCATACGAGACAATTTCATGCAAAGTGTTATGTCACGCCATTTGAAAAAGACTAAGACCGGTTTGGGAATATTAATTGACATGCACAACAATGGACTAGAAAAATATTAGATAAAAATATTTTTGCAAATTTAATTTAATTTTTTCACTTTTCATAATTTATTTCATTAAAAATATGAATATGAAAACAAGTCAAAATATAACGCTACCTATCGTATCTGCCATCCTGTCTACCAACTAATCGTCTGGTGTTTGTAAAAAAAAGTTTTATCATGAAATGTTAATTTTCAGTGATTCCAAACATTTTGTAAAACTTTGTCATAGAAAATGTTGTGCTTTGAACAAGCGTGTAAATAAATGAAATTTAATAAAAATATATTTAAAACTTATGCGTCACATATTTTATAGGAAAATTTAAAAATTTTTTAAAAATTCCGCAGAATTTATAAAGTTTATATCTCTTGAGTTTTAGTAATTTAAAAAAAAATATTTAATAAGAAATGATTCGTATTATAAACAGTGTAATGAAATTATTTCGATTGATAAATATAAGAATGTAATCCTTATACCTTGTTTTAATGCATATAATAAAGTTCTACTTTATATTTATATATATATATACGTATTCAATATCCGTAAGTGGTTTTTTTCTCGCTCTCTCTTCTTTAAACGAAAATCTTCAACTCATTTTTATTTTATCTTAGCTTATCATTCTCTTTATCCCTATTCCTTTTCGTTTACATCCACAATCATGTGTATATACGATGTACATAATATGCTCAGGCATGCATACGTTCACATATATGTCATACATGTTAGCAATTTCCCGTTTTTAACATTTTTATTATACTTGTTTACGTATGTATTAAAGCTTTTATAAATTACATATCTACATATGTACAGGCATATATAACTACGTTGAATATGTGAGAGTACATCATTTTCAATAATCAAGGCCGTAAATACGTACAGACACAACTCGTCCTAAATTTTTTTTTATAATAAAATATATATGTGTATGGACTTTAAGGATACAGTAAAGTCTCGCTTTAACGAACTCTTATATATATACATTTTCTATACTATTATCGAAAGATAATATGAATCTGTTTAATTTGTTTCTTATATTCTTTCAAGGTTAGGCAATACAAATTTTATAAAATTTTGTGCCTAAATGTAGGCAAAAAAAAAGAAAACTTTCTTGATCTCTTTACGCGAAACATAGAGGAATGTACTTATTTTTGAGTACAATTTTCAAGGACTTAACACCTTTTAAATTGCTTTAAGTTACTTATCAAGTATACTTTAATTAATCCAATGAACTCCTACTGCGGTAAAGCATTTTTTCGCCATTTCTTTCTCTCTGACCACTACTGTGTTTATGCAAGGAAACATACCCCGACTGACTGATCATAAAAAAAGTAAATAAATAATTAAATTGATGTCTAATGAATGCAATTCAAAAGATTTTATTACAAGAGCCCTTTTCAATAGCACTTTAATAGCACCTTAATAACACCTTACTGTTCTTTATTGTCACTCACTCTATTTTATATCAACTAAGTGAGATATTGCATTAAAACTTCACGTGATGAGAAGTTTGAAAGAGAATGATTTTGTAATCAAAATTTTTCCACGAAATGGTTAAGAATTCTTCATTGAAAGTTGGTCGCAAGTAATAGTCATTTCATTTCAATTTCAAGTGCCTGATGAAATTTTGTTATAAATTTATACAGCGGAATTCGAGTGATACTCAAATGGCGAGTAATTAAAATAATAAAAAAAGTTTTTAATAGTTCACTACTAGCGCTTGAACACTTAATTCCTCAGCATAATGTTTAATTGGTAGTCAATCTCATCTCTTAACTATCAGCATAATATTCTTTTTACTACCTAGACTTTTAACCCTTTCATAGAAAGACAGATTATTTCACAAGACCTAAACTTTTTTGTTTATCGGTATCGCGTAGACCTGCTCGCTCGTACTTAAAGTGCCATAAATGCAAGCTCTTTACAAATTTAGCATTTGAGATTTAATCATAGAGTCCGGCAAATGAAAATGACTTTCCAAACTAAGATAACATTCTAAGGTCTAATGTACATCATAAATATTTTAACTCAATGCAATGCATTTGAGAATTTTATTTAAATATTGTTAAGAGGTTTCACAATAACTTAATGCTTCTTCTCTAATCATATTCTATATATTTTATAATACGTCATATATTCTATAATCGTCATATATATATATATATATATATATAATATAATATCTCAAGTGGATATTCTAAATGTATATAAAATACAATCATGCAATCTGTTGCTGACTTATTGAAGTATACCATATTCAAATACAGGCACAAGTATAAATACAATACACGTACGCATGTTCTCCTCACTCATATATCTATTCAAGTAATACTAAGGCTAACACAACAACAATGTAGAGGAGTTCATAACTAAACGCTTTAATGCTCAATGTTTTATGACTATCAGTTACATTTCTCTCTAATAAAATTAAGTTTATGTAGAGAAATATGTGCACGAACACACATACACGTACACTCACACACACATAGTTACGACACTACTATCAAAATCAAATTGAATTAATAGATTTCTATATGGGTACACACAAACAAATACTTATACTGCCGTACGTGTGTGTGTGTGTGTGTGTGTATAACTGGGAATTAATTTTATCATGTTAAGTAGACCGCATGGAAAAATTAATTAAAAAGCATTTAGTAAACGATAATCAATTTGTTATAAGAACGTGTCGTTGTGCAATTATACTTTATTCGCATTTTATTTATTAAATATAAAATAAAAGGTCTAAAAACATTTAGATAAATATTGAAAGTAAAAACAACGAAACATAAATACACGTTTCAATTTTAGGAAATTTCAATTGAACGAATTCATAATAAACAATTCTGATGTCATGCACGCAACATAAGCTCTTTAATATTCGAAATATTTGAAAAATAAACATAAAACTTACTAATCGCTGGATTGGAAATTTTGTTGATTTCAAAACATCGAAAGAATTATTTGCGTTACGCAAATATTAATCTATAAAGACTTAGGAATTCTAGCACATAAGTCGTGGTCTTAAAGCACTCCTCAACCAATAATACTCATTTAGGAAAATATATTCAACTTAGGAAGCTTTCGAGGATGAAATATGTACACGTCATCATGAACACAGCCTTACGTCATTGTCCTCCTTATGCTAATCATAATCACTATAATAAAATTCGCCGACACTGTATACTCATAGAACATTATTTTACACAAAAAACTAATTATTTTTATATCTATTGTGTTTCTCTTTAGCATTTGGTGCATTTTATACATGCTACACACGTTTATTTTATATTTTTCAAAGGCTCCTAAAGCAATTACAACGAGAAGTAACCTCTAGAGATCCTACAAAAGTATATAGATTTCTCTTTCAGCATAAAAGCGTGAGAATGTACGATGGACGGGAGTATCTATGACTCTTTTAAAGCCCTAGATTTCAATAGTGGAGTAAGCCATTGGTGATAATGGTAATAAAGAGATATAGACATGTATCGCGGTGCCCGCCGGGTGTGTGAAGCGAAAAAAGGTTATTTTCTCATTCGCCAGATGAGGATCCAGAAAAGGGACTTTCCAGTTTCTCACGGCTAACGAGTAAGGTTTTAAACATCAATGCCAGACGAAAGTTGTTTTTCGGATTGTAGGAGGAAAGCCCGGGTGTTATACTTCTATTTAGAGGACTTCTCCACCCGACATGTCTCTGCGCATTTAGATTATAGTAACACTGAATAGCCCATTGGTTTTCTATGACTGCTTGATCTGGATGCCCTATGGCCCAAAATAAATAATGTCGACGTCTTTTCAAGTATACAACAATTTTGGGGGATTTTCGCTTCCGTGATGTATAGAAAATCTGAAGTGAGTAATTAAATCCATGTTGGGAAGGTTGCCCAAATGAGGAAGCTCTTTGTATTATGTCAAATGCGTCAACAAATTTAGAGAATGCCTTGTTGCCTGGTCATTGGTGCGATCCTTCGGGGAGTATCGTGGTAGTTCTGGGAATAGCTGGATGGGAACAACCCTTAACTAGAGGGATACTCTGGATTATACCCAACCAAATTTATTCTGGAACCTTGGGAATTGCGCAGCCCCCTTTTGTAGATTGTTACAATCTTGAAGGATTCAGAGTACCGTTTGCTGAAAAATAGATCTGAACTTAGGTGCACCGTAAGACTAAACTACACAGCAGATGCTGACGTTAGACTCATAATAGCAATCTGTTCTTCTTTAGCATTTTCTGCATTTTATATATGCTGCACGCGTTTATTTTCGATTTTTTAAAAGCTCGCAAAATATATACAATCAGAAGTGATCTCTAAGTATCCTACAAAAGTATATACATTCCCCTTTCAGTAAAAAGTCGCGAGATTGCATGGTTTAGATAACACGAAAATTTGAATCCACGAGTTGGGATTTTTAACAAAAATCTTAGCAAAAATTCTGGCAGGATCTAATCTTCGGCCTCTCGCGACCAATGTAATCAATTTTTCCCTTTTAATTTGACCAACTACTCAGAAGAGTTTCCCTATGGGTATAGGAGTGCTGGTGCTTAGAAAAGATCAGAGAGAGGGTGAAAAAGGGGGAAAAGAAGAACACAAAAAATATTACCTTTAACTTTATTACGTTACATTACATCACCAGCCAAACAAAGTGTACAAAATTAACAAAAATTTTCCCGATTTTCGTATCGTATATGATCTAAAGAATATACCGCAAAAAGCTTTTATTCGTACATCGTATATGGTCTAAAGAGAAAAAGCTTTCATTCGTATACCGTATACCGTACGTGGTCTATAGAGTATACCGGAAAAAGTTTTAATTTCAAGACAATGATAAAAAAAAAGGTATTTTCAACGGCAGCCAATACTTCTCCCATTATTTAGGCAAACTATGAGTTGCGTGTTGAGAAGATATTTCGTCTTTGCAGACCATCCATAAAAGGATCCATCTTTCGCATCTAGTTCACTGTTTCGAATGGTATTAAACACGGCTCAGACAGACAATAAGTAACGAGTGAAACGAGTCATAACCGAAAGCAGGTATGACTGGCGGATACAGCGAAAATATTTGCCCGGAATGTGCTGAATGTTGTTCACCAAATTTTACAATAAATTACAAGTAACTCTCCTGTACTGCCTTCTAAAATTATTGAGCCATTTTTTGATTTTTCCTCTAACATTCGGCTCCAAATCATAAGTTAATTACTGGTAGCCTAACACAGTGATGGGTATCATTCTGCATTGTTTGCAACTCAGTATCTTCAAATTCCTTCAATACTCCTGGGAAGTCTTTGCCTTTTACATTAAACTAACCATCTTTTAAACCATCAAAATCACGTTTCGCATGTTTTAATGTTCTCTGTAAACATTCAGAAAAGAAAACGCAAACTATGCAGAGCTTTTTTCTTTTGATTATATAAGGAATGCATGAAGCAAATGCTCGCTGTTACATATAGAGCTTGGGAAAATTGTGATCATTCCGATTGAGAGGCTTCATGACTGACTTAGATAGTTAAGACAAAGTGCATCGCATACCTTGCAGTGCGTATCAAATTGAAAATCACTCTACTTCTAAATTAATAGAACTTGTCCAAGAGATTTTAAGGCATACATCACGCAACCCCTACCGGGATAGTTAGCTTGTAGGGTATTTTCGTGTTAGCACAACTCCTTGGATAATTTTAAATCAGTATTACCACGAAGGAGGCCATAGAAAGTAAAATCCTGCCATCTTTTATACAGCATAGCACGCTTATTTAGCCTGTTACATTTCCAGTGCTGCCATATATAGATTTTCAATTAAAAATCACTGCATTTTTTCAGGAAGAACTTATGTTGCATTAGCGATTTAAAATACAAACTAATTTTGAAGATTATTTAAAATATTTCCTTTAAATCTAATCCGATTTCTATCTTATATCTTAAATATCTTTAATACCTTTAATGACAAAAAGTAACAGATACGATTAAAAAGAAAAGAAGATCAACGGTTTTTACGAGACATTTCCCCTCCCTTTTCGCAATTCTTATCGGCAAACACAGCATGCAGCTTGCCTATGCTGCTGTCTGTCTTCTATTGGTATATACGTTTTTATCAAAATATTATTTTTTTTGCCATAATTTTTTGCATTACATTAAATTGTCCATAAATTTTATTTGAAACAAGAAAAAAGAAATGAAAATATTTTATCGTAATACTGAACACACATTTGTATAAATTGTATAAATTGTATATTAGCCCTAAGGAATTGTACAGAATTATTATGATATGCAACATCATCCACCGAAATGTTATCAAAATACATTCTTTCTCTCCCTTAGTGATTTCATAGGAAACGTATAATAAAAACTAAAAGTTTCATTATAATTTGATTTAAAATTGAAATATTTTCTGAATTTTTATATAGACATTAATTATAATTAATGAACATAAATCCATTCATTCGACGACTCTGCCTTTTTTTGTGTTCTATTCTTTTACAATTTATAGATCATCTGTTGTTTAATGTCTTTATATTGTTAAAAGAAGTTCTTATGGAAGGAACAAAACAATTTGTTCAAAACGTTTATTGTGTTCGCATATAAATATAATAATATTTTTCAGCACAACAATGACGCAATTTATGTTTATTTTATAAAGCATGAAATGAAAAAATGTTTAAATTTGTTACGTGTTCGTTGTTAAAATTGTACTCAATGGTGTCTTCTATTCACACAAAACATTATTATTCTTGTCCTTGATATGTAGGTATTAATGTTGAACAAGCAAACCATACAAACCTACAAACTGTTCGTTATATAGTTGGGGTTTAAATGAATTTTATTTTTACAAAATTATGCGACAACCGACAAAAATATGTTCTCAAAAAGAGAAACAATCATCACTTGGAAGGGGATGAAAAATTTAATTTTTTTTTTTTTTTTTTTTTTTTTTTTAAATCATATTATTCGAGAAAATCGTGCAATACTGTATGATTTATTGTCCGGTCAGTGTGCCTTTAGTTTTAATCTGAGAATAGGAAGACTTACTAAGATGTTATTCATTTCATTGTTAACCAGTACACACCAGCAATAGAAAAAGACCTTTAGTATTAATCTGAGAATACGGAGACTTACACTTATTATCCTCTAAAATGCGATTCATTTCATTATTAGCCAGTACTCTGTTAGCTACTTTCATCATATACTGAGAGAAAATGATAACAAAAATTGAAATAAGAAATCCTTAAATCTGCAAATCCAAATTTCTAATCGATTATCCGTTCAAGCACAGGAAGTAGATGATGTAAATAAAAGCCGGCATACGGGGTTCACATTTTGGTAATTTAATGCTGTTTAGTAAAGAAGTGTGCAGAAGTTGGCAACTGAAACTTTTTGATTTCTACACAAACAAAACATAGAAAAGATAATTTTACGAATTCTCATTCAACATAATAAGCTTAGATTGTTACTGCTTGTGTCTCATTTATTTCTACTACTACTACTACTACTACTACTACTACTGAAAAGTTTGACTCTGGGGATGATAAACGTGCGGTGGAACTTGTTGTTGTTGTTGTTGCTGTCGTTGTTAGTTTAATGTTAACAAAACTGAAAAGCATAACAGACATCGCTTGATTCGTTACAACTTCAGTTAGAGAAGACATAAGATTCGTTAAAGCAACGTATTGTGTGTGTGACGTTTAACGTGGGTCTCGCTTTGAAGCATAACCTCACGGTGCCCGATGACACACGGAATGGATAGATGCCAATTCACGCCTCCAGGCTTTGGAACAATCCCCACAAGGGGGGCTCCTCAACTCCTGGAGTACCAGAATAAACACCTATGTGTACAGACCATTGTTTCCCTCTGGTCAGAGGGCTAATCCAACTCATTATTCCAACAACCAGCCACGAAACTCCCCGAAGGGCCGTTCCCAGCAATCAGGCAGTAAGGCATTCTCTAAGTTTGTAGCCGTAGCCTACATAGTACAAAGAGCTTCCTCACTGGGGCACCTGATCCCCGTGGACTTATTAGTTCACTTTAAGCCATGTGTACTGCTTCGGATATGAACGACTCACTGCCTAATTTTTCTGATTATTCTGTACTTGGAAAGACATCGACACATTCAGCTTACGTTAATCTGTGCACCCAGTTCTATTACTACCTCGAATTAGTCATAGATATCAAGTAATAAGCTACAAGATTATGACCTACATAGTAGAGATTCTTATAAAGATAGATCATAAGACCATAAGAAAGTCAACACCAGAACCTCTTCAAGGACCGACGGCCTGTCTTTCAATGCCAAATAACAAAACGCACAATAATATTCTAAGAGTCAATGCGTGATGATGAGTGCTCGCTATTTCCATGCAGTAACTAAATTTCAGTAGTCAAAAAAATCTTGCGCCTTTTGTTTACGAAGTGACTTTGGTGTCCTAAAAAGAGTGCAGATAAAGGCATTGCCTGAAAATCAAAAAAAGTGGCAAAATTGTTTAGAAAAAAAAGCTCAAGATGTTGTTTACGATTTGAATTCTTTTAAGAACATTTCTCTCCTTGAATCTACAAGAAAATCCTACCTTTTCTCCAATTCTTGTTGTAACAAATACCAAAAATTTCGATAAATTTTAATAATAGTGCGCAAAGATGATCGTTATCGTCTGTAATGTAAGAACAAAACAGCTTAGAGTGTTGTCATAGTCGGACCAGCTGACCTAAACACCACTTATCCTAATACAATGCTACACCTATTTTTGTTTCAAAATTCCAAAAATTATGTATTGTGACCATATAAAGGCTTATTCGTCATAACAAGTTCTTTATAGGAGGGGGTTCAAAAAATGGCCCAGTATTTGAACCACATTGCGGTAAATTAAATGTCAAGTAATTGCCGTTTTATACATTTCATCAGAAAATACTAAAAACAAAACATTGTGATCATATAAAGGTTTATATGATGGACCGGAGCTTTAAATAATAATTCCCTTCTGTGAGAACTTTCTACATTCATGTGTGATGTCAAAATATTGCTTTTTACTGATTTTATATCGAAAAATATGAAATATGTGATCTAATTTTTATTATAGAATTCCGGAAAATCCATCACTAAAGGTTAGCCGACTATTTTGATCTCAAAAATGTTGTAAAGAACAAATTCTGCAGCTGGGATAGACTTTCCGGCGTTCCATAGATTCCTTCCCAACACATTTATTTTTTTCTTGGACCACCATACTGCTCCTTCCAACCTTTATGGGTCCTCCGGACTTCGTGGGCCCTTCGGCTTTCATGGGCCCTTCGGCCTTCATGCCCCTCTGCCCCTTCGGCCTCATGCCCCTTCGGCCTTCAAGGGCCTTCCCACCTTAATGACTCCTCCGGTCATCATACCTCTCCGACACTCATGACCCTCCGGCCTTCATGCCCCTCCGGCCTTCAAGGGCCCTTCGAACTTCATGGGCCCTCCGGGCAACATTATCTCTTATTAAACGAAGACTTGGTCTTTTCATTTATGTTTCCTTATGTTTTTACGTTCTTGTATTCATTTCTTAATCACTTAAGATTGCTTGTCTTTATCTAACTTATAAAGCTCGCAAATTTGCAATAATTTTTCCTAGATATCAATCCAAATCCATCACTTTCTCAGAATGCCTTATTCCACCAATATCAACAAACCAATCCCGGAGCCTTAACCGCTTCTTAATTTTCTTTGTTTTACAAGATATAACCTTTCTTACTTACTTATAATGTTTTTTACACCGTTACTCGTATGTTTTCCGCGCACATCCATTTTCGATTAGTATCGTGATCACAAAACAGAGAATCAATTTTTTCTTCCTTTACCGATTACTTCCAGCTTTTCCAGATCTTCCATTACCGATCGACTTTTCGTAGTTCACTTCAAAGTTCACTTCGAATATGAATTTGTCACATCCGTCAGGTGGCAATGCTGTCTCTTATAGCTAATATTAATTTAGCGCTATTATACTCATCTACGTTTACTTAGGTATCAACCAAAAAAAGGAAGGACAATTTTGATCTTCATTATGTATAAATTTTTACTAAGAAAAGCCGTTAGCTTAAGTACTCGTTGAAACGCGAAGAATATTCGTCACTGTTCCCGTCATTATTCTTTAGAAATTGCGACGTGTTTTCCTATCCTAAGGGATGCTTTGATGAAAGAAGTTTGAAGGAATATTTTGAGAATTTCAAGGAAACTCTAAAAGTATCGTAAAGTTAAAGAAACTTTGGAATACGTACGTGTGCGTCTCTCTCTCTCTCTCTCTCTCTCTTTCTTTCTCTTTCCTACCAAAAACACAATTAAGGTGTATGGAAGAATAAAATATCAAAAATATGTGCCAGCTTTTTACACCATGTGGTGCCTTATATATATATATATAAATGCGTATATACAGATTGCCATCGATATCAAATTTCATTTTGCGTTTATCAATTAATACTTTACACTTGATTACATTTTTACTTTTATGTTTCGTGTTTTTCCTTGTTTTTCTTTTATTTTCTTTCTCTTTTTTTTCTCTAGAGCTATATTTTACAGTAAGACGACAGTTATGATTTATGATAGGGACCGAAAAAAAGAGAACATTCGCATATTTTTTTCCAAAAAAGAAAAAAAAAAGGGAAAAATTTGGAACAGAAAAGTTGAAAAAATATGTGACAGAAGAGTGAGAAATTTATTATTGTATCGGTGTTAAATATTCAGTGAACCGAAAACAAGAGGACTTAAAACTTTTTCAAAAATTTAATTTTTAGCAGAAAACTTACTTCTTTTTTTCCAATAACTTTTGCTCAATGAGTCAAACTGTCATTGTATCATAGAAAATATGGGAATTGACTCTATTAAGAAAGTGTAACTCACATGTTTGCATATGTTTGCATACACATTAGAAATGTCGCGAATTCTGAACTAATTTCAAATAAAATAGAAACTATATCGAAGGACATGAACAACAACACATTTCCATTTAAGTATTAGCTGAGGTATGTATACAAAGAAAGCACATAAAAATCTATATAAAACAGTACGTATAGTATGAGCACAGTATGAGTTGCTCGTATATGAATAAATGTATACAAAAAAATGACGAGATCCTCTCATAACTACCCAACTACTATTGGAAAACTGTTCACTAGCGATGTGTACTGTGTATGTATAATATGTAAAATATTTTCACACATAGATAAATATATGTAGATTTAAGAAAATTATATTCACCTTGAGGCGAATCTTAGGTTCCTTGCACTTGAAACGTAGATGAAACAAAAACAAAAACACTAGAGAGTCGAAATCAAGCATTTTAGCAAACAGCTTTTATGTAATTGCATTAGCTTTTAAAACAACAGTTTGAAATCTAATATTATTTCAATTATTTTGAATTTTTCATTTTTCGTTTTTTTTTTTTTTAAGTAATTTTTCAGTTTATTATCAAATTGTTAAAGTGATTACGGGCGAATTAGGTCTCTCGCATCTGTTTTAATAATTTACGTGAAATATTAGTTTTGATAATCAAGAGAAAATATTGAATTACAAAACCATATTCAAACCTATATCGACTCGAAATCTTAAGCTAATCAAGAAAACTTTATAACTTTAGCAGGCGAGCGTTTACACTTAAATCGATAAAAATGACTCAAGATATCTTTAAATGATTACGAGATCATTATATTTTAGTTTAGATGCGGGTACAAAAGTAACGAGAAACTTAATATACCCGTATAATAGATCGTATTGAATATGAATATGTTAAAATTTTCAATTTAATGTAACTCACACACGCTTAAGCACATAGCATATGAATAAACAAACGACTATTTTGTGTAAAATTGTACCTAAATGAACTAAACTGAAATGTTTGTGTAAATGCTTGTGTGTGTATGCAAAGGTTTATGGTTAATTAATTTCAGTTATTATTATACGAGGGTTTGGCCAACAACATAATCGTTATTGTTGTTGACATTGCTAGTGTTGCACAAACAATGTGCACATCAAATTATTTGTGATCGGCGTAGTTTTTTTTATTTTTGTATTTTTTTTTTTTTGCTTCAGAAAAGTTAATAATTTTTGCTGATTGACTTTGGAGTTGAGTTTACACATAATCGAATTTTCTAGCCATCATTGAGGTCGGTAAGGTTATTGTTCAGTCTTTCTCAACTTACAGCTCAGCTCTTGTAAATTTTAATTGAAAATCAAAATTATCATCAGCAAATTAGAACATATTTTCGCACCCAAACATTCGATGGGAAAAGTTCGAAAGAGTTCACAGTTTACATATAGTTAGTAAGAACTTTAATCCGAACATCAATAAAGTTTTAGTAAAAGCACCTAGAGATGAAAATATATTGATAATAAGATTTAATTTATAACAATTGTGCAAGTAGGAATCGATGATGTCTCTAATTGATTTGTCCATACTGTCATAATGTTATTCTCTGTCATTCAATACTTATTTTAACAAACTCAAACAGACAAATCAAGCTGGATTAACCTTGGTCATCCAATCTTTTACATCCACTATCGTTATATCTGAGACTTATACAAGATACTCGGTAGGCGTAGGAGATTTTTTCCATTTTCATTGAATACCGTGGAAATTTTTATTGAGTGCAGAATATGAGTAGTGAGCAAAACACCCAAAAAGTCGAGGTGTTGTCAGTCTACGTTATACCGTAGATTTGTCTTTTTGCCAATTTGGTCAATTTTCGATAACAATTTGCACGCGAGATCTTTTAATATTTCTTTCAAATTTGAAGCCGATATCTTAATGTTTACGATCAGGATAATGTTTACCACGAACATTACACAATCCAACAGAGGGACAGACGGAGAGGCGGAGAGACGGAGCGACGGACAGACGGAGAGGCGAAGAGACGGAGCGACGGACAGACGGACAGAAGGACAGACGGACAGAGGGATAAACGGACAGAGGTACAGACGGACAGACGGACAGAAGGACAGAAGGACAAAGAACAGACGGACAGAGGGACAGGCGGAGAAACGGAGAGACGGACAGAAGGACAGAAGGACAGACGGACAGAGGGATAAACGGGCAGATGGAAAGACGGACAGACGGATAGAAGGACAGAAGGACAGAAGGACAAATGACAGACGGACAGAGGGACAGGCGGACAGATGGACAGACGGACAAAGGGACTGACGAACCTGTTTAAATCAATTCTAAATGTGATGCTGATCAAGGATGTGCGCAAGTTATGGGATCTCTGAAGCTTCCTTTAGGAATTGCTGGACAAATTCCTTTGCCTTGCCAAACAATTCATTAATTTGTTTACCTGTTTGGGCCAACTTAAGTAATATTTTGTGGATTTAATAGCGGCTTCTACTCATTTTATTTTTACACTACACTTTCTACGCGTACTCATTACTCTTATAGTGACTATTGCTCTTTTGCTTCTTTTTCGGCCTTAGTTGTGTTCTATTATTTTTTTCTTTTTTTTTTTCGTTTCCTTTTATGTTTCTTTTTTTTAATGCCGCCACCATCATCAAACATTATTTTGCTTACTTTGTCATTTTCAAGTTTGTTTATTAATGTGCAAAGTCAACAGTGTCATAATATTGCGCTGATATTGTATATGTGTCTGTCCTTATGTCATATTAAAAGGAATAAAAGGAAAGAGATGAAAAAAAACCAACTGAAAAAAATATATTTGCTTTAGGACGAATCTTGAATCACCGCCACAAACTCAGATGGTGTTGTTGTTTTTTTATTAATTATTATTAATACGAGAATTTTTGTAGGAATTTTCAGAACAATAAAGAGTCATTAAGCCTATAAGTTATAGAAGCAAATATATTTTTTAATTTTCATTTTTTCAAAGATTTTTTCAATTTCTTCCCAATTATGATCATTTTGTAGGAGAATCGAAGAATCTAGAAGAAGTTCTAATTCAATCGAATGTTCGAGAATATTTTTACTCCCATCTTCAAGATGACGATATAGTCTCTACGGCAAAGTCAGACTCAATTTCCAAAAAATGTTTGCTTTTTTGATTATTAATAAGAAAAATAATTAAATTTTGTGATTTGTTTAGGATGTTTCTACGTTTTATTAAAGATCTGTAATTTAGTATATTTTTTTGACATATGACTTGTTAATGTGAGTCGCGATCCTATCTAAGTGCTGAGTGTTATCCAAAGTACTGAAAATTTCAAAAAAATAAAAACACAGACGGACATACCAGCTCTTAGGCTGAAGTGCTTATATATGGCCATACATACATTTACTTAAATTTTCCTTAGATTTTTTCATCAATTTGTCCCGGAAATTACAAACGAAAAGTCATAATTAATACGCCTGATCGTTCGCAGGTTGACATGATAAGGAAAACCATTGTCGTATATGCGTATACACACATACAACCACTTTAGCTGCACTAGTTAAACGATGAGTAGAGTAATAGTAAGAAAGCCAGTAGAATCGCATAAATGCATAGAACTACTTACGAGAATATTTCAACAAATAAAAAGCCATCGGGGACCAGTAGTAAAGGAAAAATTAGTTAAAAAGTAAATATAAATTTTTTTTTCTTATGTAAAATTTTCTTATTTTTTCCTTTTTAATAATAACAAATATTTATTTTAATTCTATGTAGGCATTTATGGCTAGATAAAAAAGCAACAACAACGCCAACAGCGTCGAGTTTTTTTTTCTTTCTCTTTTACTAATAATTAGAAGGACGAACACAAGGTGCAGCCATTTAATTTATTAAAATGTTTCATTTACATAAAATTGTCGTTCTATGCAAAAACAAGGAAATGTACTTTGTTAACTGTTCTTTGCTCCTCATTGTTGTTGTTGTTGGTGTTCTTTATATTGTGGTTGTTGTTGCTCTTGTTTTAATTAATCTTTTCAAAGTTCTCATAAAAGTACTAAACTGAAAAGGTGACGTTGAAGATAATTCAAAAGGTCTCAAGGCCTTACGAATAACACACGAATTTTAAACATTTCAAGTACGCTGCGATTTATGTGACTTGATGCTGACCTGGCATAATTAGATCCGTTAGGGTAAAACATAAAACCTACAGTAATTACCTTCAGAATAAATCTTCTTCTTCTTTTACTTCAACCAGAAATATCAGCATCAAGTCAGGATACCTGCGTTCAATTCTCAGTACGATAGACCGCACTTTAATTACTACTGATCGCAGCTATAATAATTGCCCGATTAATAAAAATGGAAGATTTACTGATTGCAAATACTCTCCGAGCAAGTGTATATGTTATCTCTGTGTTTCGAACCATCATTGTATTTGTATTTAGGCATCTGTAGTGTATATCTTCCTAATTACGGGTCCACCGGTCCGATGACGACAAATGGACACAATATCGGAAGTGCAACAGACCATGGTACGAATAGGTAGATTACTATTGACTCGAGAGCCGAATACTCTGAACCACCCCGCTCCTCAACGTCAGGGAATTAGTTAATTAATGCGCATTACGAGTTGCTCTCCCAGTCTACAAAATCTTGGTTAAGAAATTTAGACGTGCTCTTACTGACTGCTAAAAGAGAGACAAGTGCGATGTACGAAAATCCATTACAGATGGACTTTTCGCCAAAATGAAGCTTGTCCTCATGTCGCCATTTAAGGGACATTAGTAGAATCGGTTCTACTACTGGAATTTACTATCATTTCCATTTCATACACTCTCCTTCTAATTAACATCCATTTCTTTCGATAATTTGTTATCTGTCTCAGCCAGGCTCTTAGTGTTGTAACGAAACCCAACAAGTAATAGAATTATACTCGGCTGTGGCGAGTCATTTATACCCAATATGTTTATCTTAAAAAAAATGAGAAAAAAACTAAATTCTACTAAGTAGGCGTGGATTTTTCTATTCTTATGAAATACCGTGGAATTTGTTGTTTAGCAGTCTATGACCACTGAGCAAAGCAATCAGAAAACTGAAATGTTTTCAGTTTATTTTATTTATACTGTAGGCGTGGCCTGCCAAATTTGAAGCCGATATCTTCATTTTCGCCTCCAGGAAAATATTTATCACAGACTTTACACAGGCGAGCAGACGCACAGACAGACAGTTAGCCGGACAGACGGACATACTTAAATCGATTCTATATAGGGTCTTTAAAGTTTCCTTATGGACATTACAAACAAAATGACACCTTCGGTGATAATAGACCCTTGTAAAAATAACTTCGAAGGAGCGTGTAATTATTTTCTCAGCAAAGGATTCGAATTCTGTTGGAGACATGGGCAAAATGTGTAGGTAATTATAGACAATAGTTTGAAAAATAAAATATT
>KK351074.1:250238-275506 GCA_000671755.1 Glossina brevipalpis | reverse complement strand
TGTTTAAAATTAATTTTAAACATTTTTTTTTTTCGGTTGGTTTTGAAACTAAATCACTCTTTTTGGTGTCTTTCTTTTACTTTTATTTAAGACGTGCATTAAACATTGATTATTTAACCAGGCCATCCATGCAAACCTTACAGAGACACAGGATGTGTGCACAAACATATGTATATATATATGTATATAACATATAAAACATACAGTTACAAACACCATTACCTATAAAATACCACTTCATGCGTATACGCACAAGACCGTAGACTGAAGGAATAAAGAAAAAAAAATCCACACAGCTGCTACTTGAAATTTTTTTTATACGTTTCTCTTCTCTAAGCCACAAAGCTTAAAAATTTAATTAATTAAATAACAAATGCTTTTTGGTTTATGTATTTTCTATTTTCTTCTTCCTTCACTTTTACGTTTTAATCCATCGGCATCGCATAATTGCCTTAATTAAAGTTCGCTCTCTGTGATTCTCTGTCTGTCAAATAAAATATAAAAAAATAAATAAATAAATAAATAAATAAAAAGAATTTCACGCATTTGTTATGTGTTCATTTAGAATGTATTGCCGTATGTGTACCTGTGCTATGAGTGCGGTCGCTGTTTTATAAACATTTCTTTTTCTTCCCAAATACGTCACAATTTTAGCAGCCGCGCTATACTTTGTTATACTTAACTTTTAACACACTTTTTTATACGGTCCTTACGTCTCTACGTTTCTATCTAAAAGAAATAATATGTCTTTTTTTTATTCGAAATGTTGCCTACTTTAAGGCGATTTTCATTTTCTTTTTTTTTTTTTCCTTTTCCTTTATATACATATATATATATTGTTAAAGCAAAATTAAGTTCGAAATAATTTTTTAAATAAACAACAATTTTAACTTAAAAAACTACAAGTTTAGTTTAGTTTTCTCTTCTTATGTGTTTTCAGTTAGAAAAATAATTGAAATAGCGTTCCACACACCACAAACTCCGTCCAATGAAGCTGCTTCAGCGACTGACTATGTTAAATCTACTAGCATCTGTATTAGTTGTTATGATAACCGGAGGTTTTCCTCTTCATTGGAAGCTGCTATATGGAGACTTTTATATATATATATATATATGTTAGTATGTTTCCTTTATCTTTCCACAAAACACCGCTGTCGGTTATGTGCCTTCCTCCGCATTCTCTTCCTTGCGATTCTATAAATCTCAAGTATTGTGTTTCATCACTTTTCAGTAACCGCACATATTTTTATCACACAAACACTTTTTTTACTCTCTCTCTCTCTCTCTCTCTTTCTCTCGTTCTCTCCCTCTCTGCTTTTCTTTCTTTTTTACATCTCTCTCTCTCTCTCTCTCTAAGTCTCCAATTCTTTACTCATTTGTTAAACACCCTTAGAAAGTTTCCAGTATTTTTAACGAATAAATAATATAAAGGTTTCATTATTATGTTTTGTGTAAGACGGGACATTTTGACACATTCTATTATTTATAGTTTTCGTGGAAGAATAGGAAAGTGAAAGAAAATTGAAAAGATCTTAACAGTCATTTTGAATATATAAATTTAAAAAATAAGCTACAAAGTTTTGCCGGCTAACCATGAGGCATTCATTATCGCAAATGCGTCAAAAACTCATTGTATTTATGTAATTCAATACACTGAAATCATTTACTTTAATATCCACAAAGGCTGCTCTAAGAATTTGTCAACTTTGAAGAAATGAATACAATTTTCACTAAGTCCATCACCCATCATCCCAAATCGAGATAAAAAATAAAAGTGTCTTAGTTAATTAATCGCAAACATGCTTTAAAGGTTCCTTTGTTAATATCTGTACCAATTTCTTAATTTTATATCTGCGATAAAATTAAAATTACTTTTCTTTGTTTAATACAAATTGTGACCGCTTTCAAACCTGCCTTAGCTAAAACCCTTTTGTGCAAATTTTAGTTTTCTATCTCAATATTTGCACACGATGACCAATCCAAAGACGATTAATGGACAGACTGATTTGTTTTAGAATAACGTGATTTTTGAAAGGTTAGCGATATTCAACACAAGTTCGGACATTTCTCAGCATTTCGTATATCTTCAATAAATTTTAACAAAACTAGAAATTTAACTACCACGTCACAATAAATTCGCATTTCTACTAAGTGCAGCTAACTTCACATACTACGTTTTGAAACCAGAATTTATGATTTCACTAAAAAAAAAACGTTCCCCCCAACTACATGTGCGTAAGTAAAAAAAATTTTTAATAAAATAAGTGTTTTTCACAATTAAGTATATAAAGCATTTCCAAAATTATTGCATCATTGTAAACTCTTCATTGCTAATTGTTAACTTTGACTGTAAACATTTTCGAAAGATGTATGAGTTATTAAAATATTTTTATTAAATAATCAAAAGTACTTTACTTTTGCAAGTTTTTAGACAAACCGTACATTTCGTGTTTATAAATAAATAAATTTAATTCTGGCAACATCGGAAAGTGTATGAAAAAAGGAAAGAACTGTTTTACGATATGCTTCAAATCTCGTTCGGTAACAACTAGTAATTTATGCAATTTTACGGATTAATTTTAAATGTTAAACGTTTATATGTCTTAAAAATTTGAAAGTTTGTAAAAAAAAAAATTGAAAATTAATACATAGCATCAGTGCTTATGGTCTGAGTTGATTGTATTATTTGTAACAGAAAATCCAGCTGATTAATTTGAGTATCGGCAAATTTTAGCCAAATCATTGAAAACTTTTATTACATACAACTAACATTGAATTAAAGAATCGCTACTACCGTTTATCACTTTATTTTTCTATTTAAAGTAATTAAAAATGATTAGGGCATGTTTATTTACTTTTTTTTTCATTACATTACACATGAAATTTATTGTAATAAATTTTTAAACTATACCGGCGTTGGTGGTCTATACGCTTTTGTAGCTGAATATTTTTGTGTGATTAGCTTTCAAAAAGGCATTTAATAAAGTGTTTAGTATAAAGTAAATAATAGAATTTTGAATGTTTTAAAAGGAAGGAAAAAGAAAACCAAAACACACATGAAAAAACTAAAATACTACACACAAGGCAAGTATTTGCATCACACTTCATGCGTCTGAATGTCAAAATTTTTTTTTATATGGTCTTTATTGCAAACAAGCAATGCAAATATTTAAAATTACATATATACACAAGTACAACCAAGCCATGTTTTCGCATTTGGATTAATTAACTTAATTATCTTATATTTTCTGGAATGCATTGGCAGGTCTAAACAAAATTCAGAATTTCTATTAGCATTATTAGGCTTTGAAATTTATTTTCTGGGAAGCGCCCGCGATTAATTATAATTAATCTCTTTGACTTGTTTCTTTGAGGCTCTCAAATCTTTCCATAAAATTGGACGAAATCAAAGTGTCGTAAAAAATTGAAAATCTTCGAAATTTAAATGGATTCTGGTCAATATTGAGTACTAATAGCCATCTTAGACTATTAGTACTTCCTTCCTTTGAAGGAAACTTACATTTGTTTATGTAAATTGCCTAATATGAAATGATTCGTTTAATTAAATCAGTCAGTACTAATATGATGTAAAGGTTGCTGTACAAGGTTAATAAAAATTCTACTTTGCGTGGAAGCAACTAACTATATATATAAATATAAAAGCTTACCTAACATAAATACAAATTACTTGGTCACTTAATTTAGAAAATGATCACAACTATCGCATTCCCTTTATCAAATTGGAAATCACTTTGTTCAAGTTTACGCGATACAAACGAACTCAATCACAGCTCTGTACTATTTACAATAACATAACTTTAATTCTTGTGAAAGAGTTTTCACACTCTTTTAGTTAGTTGTCTCTTTCTTTATGCTATAGGAATATATTTTACTAGTAGTATGGCAACGCTGTTGACTGAACGATGCCACTTAACGATATGGCTGAATTGGAAAAATTTAATGTCATATCGTAACTAAACGAAACAGCACCATTCGCAGAGCGAACGTGAACGAATTTTGGACACCATCTTTTAAAATACACGTCTAGAGGAGGAGTTGGGTGATTTAAGAAAAAAGAGAATAAAAATTTTTCGCTGCCTAAAATTAAAAAATATTTTCTACTTATTTATTAAATAAATTTAAGTAAAAATGTCAATGATTTCTGCTCGTTTGGCCACATCGGTGGCACGTAGTTTGCCAAAAGCTGCCCAACAGGTATAAGGATAAACTAAAAAATAAAAAAATAGTGAAGACAAAATTCTTTAATTAGCAAAAAATTATTAAAAAGTGTTTTAAAAAATATTTTTTAAATAATGTTTATTCATTTTCTTTTGAGATTTTAATGCTGAAAAATGTTACGCAATCTGTGATTATGTGAGTGTGTGCACAAGAAACGAATTTGTTTTCTAGTGGAAATCAAGAAATGTTAGAAAATTGTAAAAAATTACATAACATCGAAAAAAGGGTCAATTTCAAAGAAAAAAAATCATAAATTTATTTATGACTTAACTAGATGGGAAGACGAACATCTTCATATGCCTCAATTACATAATGACAGATTTCCTATTAAGCGGCGTTTTCCCGAGTCGAGACAGAACAAATCACATTTGCACTTGACGTTTGCAATATCGATTTTTCTATATTTTTAGGTTATGTTCCGTTTATTCATTTAAGATAAATTTCTTAAAATCAACTATTATAAAAGCTCCAGTAAGATATGATTGTAGGAAAATTTTTAAGAAAATTACTTAACGTTCCAAAAAAAATTTGATAATTACATAAGAAATTCATACTTTAGTGAAAAGCAATGAACGAAAGAAAATAGATAAAACATGTATTGTGACTGAGACAAAACTGAAATTTTTGTAAAGTATGTTACCAAAATTGGGAAATAGTACTTAGACCTTTAACCAGGCAAAAGCACTCCGTGTCAACTTAGATATCTCAAGTATGATGTGACACGATTATTTTGAAAGTTGCCGAAATCGAACAAACAAGCAAACTCATATTCATTGGTATTGGCATTGCTAGCCACATCAAATGTAAATGGATTGCTACAGTTTCAAAAGAAAAAAAATTTTCATATGTATGTATATAAATACATACACATACATATGCACATGAGTCCATTCTTGACATGGGTACAATGCTTCTAGATTCATATTGAACATCTTAAACTATCGAAACACGCACGCACCCCCTACTTACGATAGGGGCGCATTTTTCAGCTAAGAATTGGTATTTTTATTTCCGATACTTTAATAATTGAATGCTCTGATAGATATAAAATCCGAATTATTCACTACCGTCGTTAATGCGTTAAGCACTACTCACTTGACTAATTTACTTTTAACTATAGGTTGCCGCTAAGGCAGCTTACCCAGTTGCTACTCTAGCTGCACGTAAACTTCATGTCTCCAGTTCGCAACGTGGTGCTGAAATCTCGTCCATTTTGGAGGAGCGCATTATGGGCGTTGCCCCAAAAGCCGATTTAGAAGAAACTGGTCGTGTGTTGAGCATTGGTGATGGTATCGCTCGTGTCTATGGTCTTAATAATATTCAGGCCGATGAGATGGTAGAATTTTCTTCGGGCCTAAAGGGTATGGCCTTGAATTTGGAACCCGACAATGTGGGCGTTGTCGTTTTCGGTAACGATAAGCTGATTAAACAAGGCGATATCGTGAAACGTACTGGCGCCATTGTTGATGTCCCTGTTGGCAGTGAAATATTGGGTCGTGTTGTTGATGCTTTGGGTAATGCTATTGACGGCAAAGGCGCTATCAACACTAAGGATCGTTTCCGTGTTGGTATTAAGGCTCCCGGTATTATCCCACGCGTGTCAGTACGTGAACCTATGCAAACTGGTATTAAAGCCGTCGATTCGTTAGTACCAATTGGCCGTGGTCAACGTGAATTGATCATTGGTGACAGACAGACTGGGTAAATATTAGGGCTGTGGTTTCTGTAACCATTACCTAATTCTTTCTTTCTTTCTTTTTTTTTCATCAGTAAAACTGCTTTGGCCATTGATACTATCATCAATCAAAAACGTTTCAACGATGGTCAAGATGAGACAAAGAAATTGTATTGTATTTACGTAGCCATTGGTCAGAAACGTTCTACTGTGGCTCAAATTGTCAAGCGTCTGTCGGATGCTGGTGCCATGGACTATACCATTATTGTGTCCGCTACTGCTTCTGATGCCGCTCCTTTGCAATACTTAGCTCCCTATTCTGGCTGTGCCATGGGTGAATACTTCCGTGACAAAGGCAAGCATGCCTTGATCATTTATGACGATTTGTCCAAACAGGCTGTAGCCTATCGTCAAATGTCTTTGCTGTTGCGTCGTCCCCCCGGTCGTGAAGCCTACCCTGGCGATGTATTTTACTTGCATTCACGTCTTTTGGAACGTGCCGCCAAGATGTCACCTGCCATGGGCGGTGGATCTTTGACTGCCTTGCCCGTTATTGAAACCCAGGCTGGTGATGTATCCGCTTACATTCCAACCAACGTGATTTCCATCACCGACGGTCAGATCTTCTTGGAAACTGAATTGTTCTACAAAGGTATCCGTCCCGCTATTAACGTCGGTTTATCGGTATCACGTGTCGGTTCTGCTGCTCAGACTAAAGCCATGAAACAAGTTGCCGGTTCCATGAAATTGGAATTGGCTCAATATCGTGAAGTCGCTGCTTTTGCCCAGTTCGGCTCTGATTTAGATGCCGCCACCCAACAATTGCTAAATCGTGGTGTACGTTTGACTGAATTATTGAAACAAGGTCAATATGTACCCATGTCCATTGAAGATCAGGTTTGTAGACCATAAATCATATATGAAAAATCTTATAATGTTCTTTTAGGTCGCCGTAATTTATTGCGGTGTACGTGGTCATTTGGATAAGATGGATCCTGCAAAGATCACTAAATTTGAAAAGGAATTCTTACAACATATTAAGACTAGCGAACAAAGTCTTTTGAGTCAAATTGCCCAAGAGGGTAAAATTTCTGAAGGCGCTGATGCCAAATTAAAAGAAGTCGTTACCAAATTCTTGTCCACCTTCCAAGGTTAAAATTGTTAATATGACACGAATCAATGAGAAAATACCACCATCAATACTAACACAATTGCAGCAGTTAAATACTGAATCTGTGCATTAATAATTAGTCACATAAATTAATGAAAAATTAGACGAATGCAAACTACTTTTAAAGTCCTTCACAAGGACGATTGATTAAGCTTAAAACAGACTTTAACCAAATTATGAAAACTTAATAAACTGCTAACTAAGAAAAAACGAACCAACAAAAACAAATGAAAACAAACAACAAATTTAAGAAACAAAAGTCATTCGTGTGTTACTCTCTCTCTCTCTCTACCCTTCTGTCCTTCTGTCCTTTAGTCCCAAACGGTAGTTAGTAATAGCATTCTAGAAGATCAGAACAACAACTTCTTTCACAATCGGTCAAGAAAACCTTTATGGAACAACAACAACAACAGTAAACATTTGAAAAACTTTTTCCGAAATAAGAGCGCGCTTTAGGAAAGTTTTCAAATGTTTCTGTCGTTGCTGACTTGACTTGAATTTTAATAAAAATGTTGCCCTTTTTTTATTTTATTTTTTATTACTATTCTTGAAAAAGAAAATATTTCTAAAAGAAAAAAAAAAATAATTCAAACGATAAAGTTAATAAATAGCATTTTTGTGTTTTCGAACACAAAATATACTCGACACGACATATATGCGGAGCAAACTAAAACTGGATGTTGATGTTATATTGAAAAATTTATGACATAATAAAGTATAAAGTTAAAATAAAAATCTAATCTTAAATAAAATGAGTTTAATTTATTTATAAATATAATTTCAAGATTAATTAAAATTTGTCCTCAAATTTATAAAAAGTGGTGATAGTAAGCGAGTGCCTTCAACAATTTTTTTTTCTTTTTTTTTTTGCCGACCTGAGGATATCAATGTTGCAGTTGTTGTAAAGTAATCTGAATTCACATCTGGGTGTCTCAAGTCAAATCAACATAAAATATTTTTTGTTATATATAGACATGTGTCCATGTGTCCTTTGTATATGATTCCTTCTTCATTTTTTTGGTTCTTATTGTACAAGCCGCTAACGTCTTCAACTTAAAGCCCAATAGATCAAAATTTAAACGCCACTGATTGGACTAATTGCAGATTCAAGTAATCAAGCTTAGTATGAAGGAAAATATAAAAATCTTCAAATTTCTTTTAAGCTAAATTTCATTACTTTTGCTTAGGGTCGAGTATGAAGAAGCATCACAATAGCCCTGCCTTTTGATAAGAGAGTGGAACAAAAGTGTAAAGATAAAAATAAAAGAAACCCACCCTCTATAAATTAATATTTGTGGTCTAAGATTCAAAAGTGACCGAGTTTGGTACATCAACGAGAAGACTTTTGCAAGTTCCTAACTGATATTTTCTGCAGTAAAATAGTTCGAACTCGTATTTGTTTGTAGACTATAATGGCACTAGCTTAATATAGGACCATAGTCGGTACTAAGAATTTTTATTAATTTTGTTATTCGCTTCTTAATATGCAAAAAGCCGCCTCAGTAATTCTTTAAAATATATTTACTTTTGACCACAAAAAAATTTTCTCGTGTCCGTTCATTTCTTGACGGAATATTGATAAGTTTAAAAATTTAAAGGACATGATGGAAAGACACTTCTGAAAGCGAAAGTAATTAAAATTACAAGATATCTTATAGTTCACAAATCAGCAACGGATATTGTTCAAAGTTTTGTACAAATTTAAAAATTTTATCACTCTAACGAGCTTCGGGTTAAAATGCCTACAATTAAGAAAGAATTCTCCGATGAATGCGTGATCAAAATTTGTTCATTCCGTAGTCAAAAAAGTTCTTTAATTTTGTCTTATAAATTCAAACAATGTAGGATTTTAGACTCATTTAAATAGAGATAAAATTTTAAAGATTTTTTTTTGTTTGAAAACCTTGTGAATCGGGCTGACCCGAGAACATTTAATGTGGTTTGAATTAAAAAGAGAGAAGATGTTAAGAAATTTTTACAAACTTTTCCAAATACATTCGTTTAAGGATAAGCAAAAAAATGAGATAAAATTTTAAAAAATTTCCAATTTGAAAACCTTGTGAATCGGGCTCACCCGAGAATAGTTAATGAGTTTTGAAATTAAAAAGAGAGAAGATATTTAAAAATTTTTATAAAATTTTCCAAATACATCCGTTTAAGAATAAGCAAAAGAATGAGACAAAATTTTAAAGAAATTTTCAATTTGAAAACCTTGTGAATCGGTCTGACCCGAGAACATTTAATGAGTTGTAAATTAAAAAGAGAGAAGATTTTTATAAACATTTTGATAAAGTTCTCTAAATGCATCCGTTTAATAATAAGCAAAATTATGAGACAAAATCTAGAGATTTTTTTAGTTTGAAAACCTTGTGAATCGGTCTGACCCGAGAACATTTAATGAATTTTAAATTAAAAAGAGAGAAGATTTTTATAAAATTTTTACAAAGTTTTCTAAATACATCCGTTTAAGGATAAGCAAAAGAATGAGACAAAATTTTAAAGAATTTTAAATTTGAAAACCTTGTGAATCGGTCTGACCTGAGAACATTTAGTGAGTTGTAAACTAAAAAGAGAGAGAAGATTTTTAGAAATTTTTATAAATTTCTCTAAATACAACCGTTTAGTGATAAGTAAAATTTAAAAGGAAACTAAAAAAAACGTAGTAACATTTTAATCCTTTCGACACCCCTCGCCACACCTATATCCAGACTCACTTCTCGCAACCCTTATTTAAAATAAAGTATAAAAATATAAACAACAACAACAGAGGGGGGTGGGAGGAACAGACTTCAATGAACTTCTTGAATAAAAAAAAAAGACGTTTGCAGTCTCCTTACACCATCTGTTTTCAAGGTTTACAAGTAAGTGGGTATGCACGCATTCATCATCATCCAAAACAATCAATATGCGTTATGCATATTTCGTTATTAGCTTAACAGAAATATATAGAAAGTAACTTTTCGTTCATGTGTTAATTATTCAAAAAAGAATAAAAAAATAATATATATATATATATGTGTGTATGTATATATATATATTCTCCAAAATAAATAAGAAATATGATAATTAAACGATAGCAAACCGCGATGCTTGCATTATAAAAAGGTAAAGAATTTACATAAAAAACATCTCATATCCATACACACACACACACATACTTAAGCACACATTAAATAAATGAATATTTATTGTGTTTATGACTACATTTTTATTGTGTATGATATTAGTGGGTCAGGTCGTATATATGTTGATAGTATGCGTGTGCTAAGGCAGGGGCTCTTTTTATAAATCACCATAAAAACCAGCAAAGAAAAGAAAGAAAATAAATGACGGTCATAAAACCGTCAAACTCGATTTTCGAACAGGCGCACAGTATACATTTTTATATATGATTGGCGGGAAAATGTGAAAATCTTCCCCTCTACACTCATTCATGATGCACCATCCAGGCAATAGACAATTATTTTGTGTGCGTGTATGTATGTGCGACTATAAAGTACTTTTTTACATTCAACAAAAATTCAGAAGAGAAAAAGAAGGCAATCGCATATAAGAAAAACCATACAGTACACAATATACATCGCACAATGTCCGTTTGTGTGTGTGTGTGTGTGTGTGTGCATATTATGAAAAATTAAACAGTTTAGAGTAGAATTAAAATGCGGTTTAAATTTTGCTTTTAAACCACCGTGGGCCTTAAAAGTCTTAATTCTTATTATAATTCACTTTCATTCGGTCGCCTTTAAAAAATTAATCAAAAAAAAAAAAAAACTCAGTCAATTCGAAAATAATAGTTAACCTTTTTTTTTGAAAGACCTTTCTAAAACTGATGATCTATTCTCTGCTCAGCCTAAGCAATCGTAGATGCCGCAAGACAGATTCAAGTTTAATCATTTCCTATATGGAAGAGCTTCAATATTTGCAAGCGAAATTAGAACTATTTTTCAAAACTCCTAAACTAAACTCAAAACAATTATTATAACAGACAGTTGGTCTGTCACATAAAAGCTCGCCAAAAACCTCTTAAACTCAAGCTGGAACCACCGCTAACGATATAAAAAGCATTAACAGTTTGCGGAGATAAAATCAAAATTTTTTTTTTAAATATCGTGTCATATTGGACTCCTGGGAAATGAGCGAGCAAAGTTAGCAGCCAAAAATTGCTGCTTCGGCACCATTACTTACACTACTAATAGGAGGCACAGTGAAAAAATATTGACATTTTAAAAATGGATTCACAAAAAAAAATTAAAGAGAAAGTTAACGAAAAAAATCATTAGTCCAACCATCCACACTACTCTTATGTTAGTTCTAATTTCTTTATCCAATCTAGCTAGCTGGGCAACATTAAAATCAAGATTTTTGCGAGGATGCCCGCTACCATCATAATATTGCAATACTTCAATAGATCGTCAAGAGACCTAATCCACCAATTTGCAGTTGTGGACAAAATTCCGCAATTAAACTTGTAATTTATGAGCACCAAAACCTTTCCACAGTTCGAATATTCATATTCGGAGCTCGTAACCCTATGGACATATTGAAAATATCTGATGACCATAATGTAAATAAATTATTTAACTCTATAGACCCGCTGTCTGGTCCAAAATTTTTTTAAAAAAAATTCAGGGTTCGATAACCTTAGTTACTAATGCTCCTCTTCCTCTTTTTTTTTAATCTTAACAAATTGTGATAATCGTCATAACAGGTAAAAACAAAGTCGCATCTTTTTGTACCCACCACCCGTATCTTAAAAAAAAAAGTCCATAAAACATATATATAAATATTATTAGTAAGTAGGCGTGGCATATTTCTTCCATTTCCACTTGTCAAATTTGATTCTAATATCTTAATGTTTGTTGACCAGTGAAATGATTTTCTCAGACATACAAATGAACTAATTGGCGGGCGGATATGTTTTTAGATGGCTTCAGAATTGGATGCTGATCAAGGGTATATATATATATATATGTTTTATGAAGTCTGAAGCTTCTTTCTTAATGTCACAAACATTTTCATAAAAGAATTAAATTCCAATACTCTATTATATCGAGTGGACGTGGTCGATCCTTTTCTTTTTCATACCAATACTTTAGGATAACTAGTTCAATATATGTGCTAATTTTTATAGAACTGTCTGTTATGGTTTCCGGGTAATAAGTTAAAAAAAAATCAACATTTTTTTTTTTCTTAAAATCTACTGTGCGCGTGTTCATTGACCGACTCGTCTCAAATTACAACATCAACTAACGCATTCAAGTGATATAAGGATATTGCGACCTTCCCAAGTGAATAAAAAAAAAAACATAAATTTCACCCTTCATGGGTAGAACGGAAATCTTTTTTTTCAATAAAGTGAAAAACTACGACTCGATATATCGAATATTTTTATTTCTAAATACATATTTTAAAAGAAAGACAGAATCGATCGTATTATAACAAAGACTAAAATTAAACGAAGTAACTTATACATTGCCAAGCAACATACCCCTCTCCTCCTCTTACGCTAATCATTTAGCAAACTTCAGATGTAATTACCAATCTCGACTGAACAACAAAAATAAAAAAATAAAAAATTATGATTTTATAAAAAACAAATCTGTTTTAAGGTTACATTAAAGAAATTGGGAAAATATAACCCGTAGATTTTCATTATCAATGATTAACGTGTACAGAGAAAAAAAAAAAAAAAACTAAAAAAATACATATAAATAAAACTTGCAAAATACATGAGAAACGAAGTTAAAGAAAGAAATAAACAATTATAGGAATAAAATACAATAGAGTTTTAAAAGAGTTTGTATGTATGTAAATGATATATATAACTAATTTATCTAAAAAAAAGAAAAAAAAAAATTAAAAAAGCCGGAGCACAGTTTTCGAGAACGAAGCAGTTATTAATGGTAGATAGAAAGAGAATTTCTTAAGAATTCTTTCATCGAAATAAGTGAAAGAAAATTTATGCACAATTTAAACTAATTATCGGTTAAAAGTTAAGTAAACAGGTTCTCCCCCCTTAATCTAAAATCGTAAAGTTGAACCCACAAAAATCATGCGATGGTATAATTATTCTAATTATTATAAATTACTAGATCCGGTTGAATCATATTTCTAGTTTTCATTTTTAATAATCGAATCGATTAAAATTCCATGGAATTCTTGACGTATAGAGATTCTCTGAAATTTTGTCGACTTATACTTATTGTAAACAGCTTTCAATTTCACAGTCCGTGCATTACGGGCAATAACGGCAATTTTCCTGGCTATGGGCTTGAGATGTTCAACACGATAACGAGAATACCATTGCAGGGTGGTTGTCCAAAAACTATCATTGAATCCCAAAGCCAACATTTTAGCATTACCCAATAGCAGGTTTAACGATAAGAATAAAGATGCGGCGGCAATCTATAAATTGGTAGTGGTGGTGGTAGAGAGGTAGAGTAAAGTTTTGTTAAAGAAAGAGGAAAAAAAGAAAAAAAAAAGAGAGAAAAAGTCTCGTAAACTTACTTCGGATGGTTTATAATGTGCCATATTGGATTCAATCATTGTCAATTCGACTAAATATTTAGACATTGCATATTGGGTGTCCTCGGCTTCGGCGGCTTTTGAAAAGCGTCTTAGAAAATGTATGGGCAAAGGACGCGATAGATTACAATCCAAAGCTTTAATCATTTTCAATTCCATCTTACGTATCTGGGAATCGGTATAAGATTCATCAGTGATATAAACAAAATCTGCAATCGGCGGTGGAAATAATTCCTCATATTTAGCCGCTATAAACAGGCCAGTTACACCAACCAATTGTAATTGGGATCGTTTCGTATTCGTAACAATTTGTAAATAACGATCTATTATAGCGACGGCCATTTGGAATGTTTCAGCAATTAAACGAAATTGTAAATGAACTTCATTGATCCAATCGATTAATACGGCGCGCATATTCCCATTTACTTCCGTCTGTCGTTCCAAATGATTGTTAACAATTGGTTGTTCAGACTCTAATTGAAACAGATAATCGTAAATATCGTTCGCATATTCCGATACTAAAAGCAAATTTTCACTATCATTCTCATCAATGTTCTTTACGCCCTCCAATAGTTCAGACGAATAAGATTGCGAATCCTCCTTTATATCTTTGACAGATGTTGTTAAGGGCTCCTGCTTTACTAAGACTGGGAATACATCATTTGAGTCAATTTGTGTCGTAATTGGTTTGACTTTATGCAACAATTCATTATCTCTCGATTCTAGTGTGGATTCAACAATAACGTTTTCTTCAAATTCCGATTTAATAGTTTTTACTTCTGCTATATACGAAATAAATTATAAAAAATAGAATCGAAAAATCGAAATTATACCTTTCACTTTCTGGACAACCACCTTGTTTTCAACCAATTTATTGGTCGACGTCTTTACTTTCTCGGCTACCAGAGGCTCATCAGCGGACCCGTGACGTTGCAAGCCGAGAACTTTTTTTCCGTTAGCATTTCCTAAACGTACTGAATTGGAACGCGTTAACACTTTACGTTGGGCAGCTGCAGCAGCCGTAGTAGATGATGCCGCTACTGTCTCGCCGTTCGTTTTCTTAGTTGTCGCTTTGCTGGGAGCAATTGGCAGTTTCTTCCAATGTGAATCTACACGAGCCTTAACAGCTTTGGTAACATTTTGCAACTTTGCATTGGTCAAGCTATTCCACGTAAAATTGAAATAAATAAACATTTCGTCAGAAGTATTCCAATAATTTTATGTTATCTATCTCCAGAAGTAAACTTATAAAGCAAAGACTTAATATAAGAAAAGATTCTGGGAAAGATAAAATTTCTCAAAGAGCGTTCGCTAGACTTCATTAAATTATATTAAAAACGACGCTACTGCTAACAGTGAGTGTACAGGTCCATGTTGCTTATGTAACAACATAAGCGAATTTTGAGGTTAAATAATTAAAATACTACAGTTATAGAACTCTACAGATCGGGGTTTCGGTTAGATTACGAAAAATTGGCGAGAAGATATATTTATTCATTTTTTTGCACCCATCAACATATATATACGTATATAATATGAGTACCCTAAGTTTCATTTATGTAGTCATCCAAGTCATCCATACCAAAAGAACTTGTCCAAGTCCACTTTAGATTATGAGATTTTTCTTGCGAAATTAGACTAGCAGGGAGCTGATTGTTTTTTATTTAAAGTTAGCCTATTGAACTATTTATTTAATTTTCGAACCTCAAATGAGCATCTGAATGAGAGAATAAAAATTAAAATCCTAAACACAAATTGATGAGAACATAATTGAAGACAAAATGGGAATGTTATATCGCCTTCCATCTACAATCGACTGATTTAGTTGATTTTACTTAACTTGGCAGGACGTCAAGCTGTTTGGCTGACTATCAAAAACAAAATTGAAAATATTATGCATATAATAGATTCTTCCTAATGCACATTTCTGTATTTCTCTTAACAATATTCTCTCTCTTCACACAAGATTTGGGATGACAGTTAAGTTAAGTTATGTGAACCAGTAAATTTTTAGTTATAATTTTGACAACTTTGGTAATCCATTTCAACTTCACGAGACCTAAATATGTCAATCAAGACGTATGCTTAATTTTGACGTTTTGATGAGTTGTGTCAAAAAACCATATATAAGTGTTCTTTAAAATGACATATTTTTTTCAAACAAATATTTGAAATATATGTATTCCATAGCACTCTGAGCTCTGAACGATGGAATGAATGCGAATCACGACAATATTTTTTATAATGCTTGTGTGCTTTACTTTCAATAAGAACTTACTCGCTTTGCGAAGACTCCTTTTTTAGCTGGGGACACACTGGGCGAACGCCACGATTTTGCAAATCACCTAAAGCAGTTCGTTTGCCAGCATTTTCCACGGCTTCAACACCGATTTTTTGCATTTGCTTCTTGGTTTCGATTACTTCATTCTATTAGAAAAAAAAAAAAAAAAAAGAAAAAGCAAATTCAAAATTAGACTTACATATATATTATACTAACATACAAGAAAAGCAATAAAAAGAAATAATGGCTCTTCACATGTGGAAGAAAACCTTTTCTGCATTGCTTTTTTTTATATATATGTGGATGTTAAACATCATATTAGAATCCGCAAGAAGCAATTTGCGAAAGTACCGTAAGTGGTTTAATTTAATAAAACAAACGGGACTTTTCCTTAAGTATTAAATTAATTCTTACCTCATCGGCGCGTTCCTCTTTGATATTTTTTGTTGAAATCATTTTTCTTTTTTATTAGAAGCCGTTGGAATTATTTTTTAAAAACGTCAAGATGAGAAAATCAAACGATCAAAAATGCTATATGTTGTCTCTATCTTTCTTGTTCACTTAACCACTTGTATGTGCAATTGCTTCTCTAATGGCGCCTAAAATATTTTTTTTGCTAAACAAATCCTTCTATGACTGGACACACAATCAGGCTAAAATTATTGATGTTTTTTTTCTATTTAATCCTAATATTTAATATAAAAATATGTTAGCTGCGCGCTTGGAAGTAATATATTGACTGTACAAATGAAATTGTCGAATGTGCGGTAAATAGTGCCTGCAAATCAATTATCTAGAATGAAATGAACGAAAATTTAGATAAACAGAGTTGTGTTTACGTTAATGTTGAACAGGGATGTTTTAAGTAAAAATTTTATCATGTATTCATTGTATTTATATTTAGTCAATTTTTTTCAATTATTTCCTATTTTATATTTTATCATGATATGTACTTTATAATATAATTCTTTAGATAAAAAAATTTTCGTTAAATATTAATCTTTTTATAGCATAAACAGTGATTAAACAAAAACAGATAACCATTATCTAGTGCGTTTCCCAAACTCTTCTCATCGTCGATTTTCACAAAATACAAGCCATTCTAATAATTCGAACATTTTTATCTCGTTGTAATTATCACAATAAACGAACGATTGAACGATCTCTGGAAAATTCTGCATTGACATTAATGCGTCACGAATCCAATGTGAGGAGTCAAGAGAAAAGCTATTATATTTATGAATTTCATACATACTATTATTATATACATATTATTCTCATAAAGGGTAGCGAACCGGATAGCTTCTTACGTTTTAACAAATTGTAAAAGCGTCGTTTTATCATTGTTTGTTTCATATCATTTCGTTGTTAAAATTCGTTGGTATTTTAGCGCACTAATATTAATCACGAATAATCGCGCATTATAAACTACTCAAACTGTAAAAACTTTTCGACAAAGTGTTTATGTTTGTGTTGCAAACATAAATTACATAAATCATCATTACCTTTAGTGCATTAATTTCTTCTTTATCAACCTCAATATACAACTAACAACTTAACAACGTCGTGTATGCACATACATGAAAAAGAAAAAAGAAACAAAATGCATTTGCAAATATTTAACAAGAAGGAAATGAATAAAAAATTAAAAATTTACCAAAAATTTACTAAAAAAATTAAAGAAACTAAGTAAACAAAAACTTTTTTATAAAAAACAATAATGCAACAAATTAGCAAATCGAAAGCCGACGAATCATCCGCTATGTGTTGACTGTTTCTTTTTAAGAAAAAGAGGGAGAAAAAACTTGAGCTAATCGCTGACTTTATTAATGGCCATCAAAGTACTTCGTGTTCACATGGAGCCGTTTTTTCTAAGCTCATATATTGTTATTTGCTGACAACAGTAAGAAAAGAAGACATAGTGCTTATTACACATCTAATAACAGAAGCAACCATAAAAAAAACTCATTAATCTATAAACGAAATGAATTTTAACAAATTGGATTTCGAAATTTGATTCAATTTAGTGCGGATAATGGAGGATGATATATCAATTAATAGTTCCGTGGAGTCAGTTGAATTTAATTATTCTGATTTTGACTTCGGCGATGGAGAAAGTGAATCAGACGACGATGATCGTATTATATATCACTCCGAAAGCGAGAACGAAATTCGTGATGCTCCTTTCAATACACAGCCCACCCAAGCAAACGCAATTGATAACGTCTGGACAGAGCTTGAGGCAGATCCTCCAGATTTCAAATTTCATGGTGAACCCAAAGGAGTAAATCTTCCATCAAAGTTAAGAACCCCTGGGGAACTAGTTGATCTATTTCTTTCTGAGGAATTTGTTAATATGATAGTCCAAGAAACTAATAATTACGCTCTAAGAGTAATCAAAAAAAAAGGAATGTTGGGATATTCGTCAAGATTTTTAGACTGGAAAGAGACCAATTATGAAGAAATGCGAAAATTTTGGGCATTGCTACTTCACATGGGAATCATAAATTTGACCAGTGTACAACATTATTGGAATACAAGTCATTTATATAAGTTACCGTTTTGGAAAAATAACATGACTAGAAATCGATTTCAAATATTGCTACGATTTCTGCATTTTTCAGATAAAGAAATTAATTCGAATATTAAACTACATAAGATCGAATCAGTTATCAAACATTTTAATAACACGATGGAGCGTTTATATAATCCCGATAAGAATTTAATTATAGATGATCCAATGATATTGTGGCGCGGTCGTCTAACCTTCCGACAAGATATTAAAAAAAACAGAAAACCCAAATTTGGAGTTAAAGTGTATGAACTTTGCGAATCACATGGCGCGGTAGTACGAATTCTCGTCGATTGTGGAAAATCAGATCCTTTGGTAAACGAACGAAATTATACAACTTCAGTCGTGCTCTCTCTTATGGATGGTTTTCTAGATAAGGGTCATGTACTGTTTACGAATACTTTTTATAATTCCGTAGCGCTAGCTACAACGTTATCACTGCGATCGACGCATATTTGTGGAACGTTACGATCTAGTCGTCAAGGAAATCCGAAAGAGTTGATGAAACAAAAACCTAAAAAGGGCGAATATAATTGGAAACGATTAGGATCGGTTGTGGTTTGCAAATGGAGAGATAAGAGGCATATTCTGACAATATCGAACATGCATAGAATTGAAATTGTTGAGGTTGATCAAAAACTTCAAAGTGTCAAAAATGAAAAACTCAATGTTAAACTAACTACTTTACCAAATACTTTGCGGGATTATATTAAAGGTATGGCAGGTGCGACTCGAGCAGATCAAATGATGACGTATCATAGTAGCTTGAGAAAGACGCTTCGTTGGCATAAGAACATAGCAATACATATTGTTGAAACGATGATCCATAACGCATACGTATTTTATTGTCAACAACCGGGCGCCAAAGCAAAAAGATCTCTCCAATTTAAGGAAGAAGTTATACTACATCTATTGAATGTGAATGAAAGCACAGTGCTTACACAATTGCCATCCCCTTCCCCAAGTGTAGGTCAGAACAAGAGTTCTCTTCATTATCTTGATACTCTTCCTCCCACCAAAAACAAAAAGGGCCCGACACGCCAATGCAAAGTTTGTGCACAAAAAAATATTCGAAGGGAAACTAGATACTATTGCCCGACTTGCCGCAATGAACCTTCTCTATGTATTGGAATTTGTTATAAGACTTATCATGAGCAACTTGCTTAGTTAAATAAAGTTGATTTGATTTGATTTTTTTTGATATGTTCACAACACTACGTACGATCTTGCAAAGAAGATAAGAACAGCAAAACAAACCTCTGCTCCACTTCTAAGTTGAACGATTTGGTAGCGGTATTGATCCTTCATAAAATTGTTCGGGTTTAGTGTGAGAGATAAAGGGAAATATTGACGACTACTTAAAGATAAAATCTCTTTCTCATAAACTTGGCAACCCCTCCCTTTGTTTTTTACAGACTTGTAAGATAAATCCCATCATCTCCACATATGAAAGGGAAGAAATTGATATCGAAAAAGAAGACTAGATAACTTCATATTTTGGTAAAAAAATTAATATTATTTTTTATATTATTTAAATTTTTAATAAATAATGAAAACTTATTATTTTATGATTGCTAGTTTCATTTCAGTTTCGATCCGTCAATGTAAAATATTTATTGTTAAAACTTGTTGGTATTTTAGCGGACTAATATCAATCACGAATACATTCGTGATGGGCATTATAAACTACGCAAAACGAAAATTTGTGAACGCATAAATAAATAGTGTTGATTAAACATCTAGAGAGCAGTAATGGAAACAAGCATGAAGAAAATTTACTAATCTAAATAAACGAAATGGATTTTAACAAAATTGGATTTCGAAATTTGATTAAAGTTAGTATGCATAATGGAGGACGATATATCAATTAATAGTTCCGTGGAGTCGCAGGAATTTAATTGTTCTGATATTGACTTCAGCGATGAAGAAAGTGAATTCAACGATGATGATCGATTAATATATGATTCCGAAAGTGAGAATGAAATACGTGATGCTTCCTTCAATACGCAACCCAACCAAGACAATGCAATTGATCATGTCTGGACAGAGCTGAAGACAGATCCTCCATATTTTGAATTTCGTGGTGAACCGAGAGGTGTGAATCTATCACCAAAGTTAAGAACTCCTGGAGAATTAATTGATTTGTTTCTTTCTGATGATTTCGTTAATATGATGGTACAAGAAACTAATAATTATGCCTTAAGAGTAATCAAAAAGAAAGGAATGCTGGGAAATTCATCCAGATTTTTAGACTGGAAAGAGACCAATCATGAAGAAATGCGAAAATTTTGGGCATTGCTNGTAATCAAAAAGAAAGGAATGCTGGGAAATTCATCCAGATTTTTAGACTGGAAAGAGACCAATCATGAAGAAATGCGAAAATTTTGGGCATTGCTTCTTCACATGGGAATCATAATTTTGCCCAGCGTACAACATTATTGGAATACGAGTCATTTATATAGGTTACCGTTTTGGAAAAATAACATGACTAGAAATCGATTTGAAATATTGCTACGATTTCTACACTTTTCGGACCAAGCAAGCGATTCGAATATTAAACTACATAAAATCGAACCAGTTATTAAACATTTTAATAATACAATGGAACGTTTATATAATCCCGATAAGGATTTGATTATAGACGATCCAATGATATTGTGGCGAGGTCGTCTAACCCTTCGACAAGATATTAAAAAAAACAAAAAAACCAAATTTGGAGTTAAAGTGTATGAACTTTGCGAATCACATGGTGCGGTATTACGAATTCTAGTCGATTGTGGAAAATCCGATCATTTAGTTAATAGACGAAATTATACAACTTCAGTCGTGCTTTCTCTTATGGATGGTTTTTTAGATAAAGGACATGTAATATATACGGACAGTTTTTATAATTCTGTCGCGCTGACAGCAACATTATCATTGCGATCGACATATATATGTGGAATATTACGGTCGAATCGTCAAGGTAATCCGGAGGAGTTAATAAAGCAAAAACTTAAAAAAGGCGAACATAATTGGCAACGATCAGGATCGGTTGTCGTTTGTAAATGGAGAGATAGGAGTCATATTTTGACAATATCGAATATGCATAAAATTGAAATGATTCAAATCGTTAATCAATCCGAAAAACTCAAACTTAGATTAACTGTTTTACCAAATGTTTTGCGGGATTATATTAAAGGAATGGCAGGTGCAGATCGTTTAGATCAGATGATGTCATTCCAAAGTAGCTTGAGGAAAACTCTTCGTTGGCATAAGAATATAGCTATACATGTTGTGGAAACAATGGTCTACAATGCATACGTATTTTACAGCCAACAAGTTGGTCACAAATTAAAAAAGTTTCTTCAATTTAGGGAAGAAGTTATACTACATCTATTGGATACAAAGCAAAGTACAAGGCTTATTCAATCGCCATCCTCTTCCCCAAACATAGGTCAGAATCAGAGTTCTCTTCATTATCTTGATTCTCTTCCTCCTACCAAAAAGAAGAAGGGTCCGACACGCCAATGCAAAGTTTGTGCACAAAAAAATATTCGAAGGGAAACTAGATACTATTGCCCGACTTGCCGTAATGAACCTTCGCTATGTATTGGAATTTGTTATAAGACTTATCATGAGCAACTGGCTTAGTTAGATAAAAAGTTGATTTGAAATTTTCTTTGTGTTTTATTTTTTCGATATTTTTACAACAATTGGATTTTTATTTTTTTAAATCGAATACTTATATAAACTCTTTATTGTATTTCTATAAATATAATAAACTTACATAAGATAATTTTTCTAAAGAGAAAATAGAGAAACAATAAACTACAGTCCTCTGCACATCTAATTTTGCTAAATAATTGTTTATTAATTCAGTTTTACGTAACATTAATCATTTCCAAAATCAAAATTTAAATGTGGTTTTGAATTAGATTTTGAGTTATGGGATTCGCGCGAAAAACTTTTTTGAAGTTTTTGCGGCGTCGGGTAATGTGTGAAATATGAACGAGTCGGTCCACGCCGACTGTTAAATACGTGAGAAAATATTAAACATGATACCTTGCTTTCATTATGTAAGATGTACTTTTCATACAAGGCCTTATAGAGGAGAGAGAGGGCCTTAAGCGTGAACCTAAATTTTCTAAATTTAATTTAATTTAATTTTTTCATAGAAGATCTTATTCTTTGACTATTTCTGTCATAAAGTATGAAAAGCTAGACTTTCTTGTCCCTTTCATGTGGACAATTCTGTGTTATAATGTCCAAAAAAAAAAGACTTACAGAGTCCAAATTTATTACTGTTCATTTTTGTATCAAATTTCTGCTAGGAACTCATTTTTATCACAAAATTTGACTTTTTCGCCATATAAAAGATAACTTTTCTTGAGGATTCTTATATGATATTGGGTCCGGGGTTTGGACTACGCCTACGTAGTCCAAATTTAATGTAGTTAATTTTTATGTTAGATTACTTTTGTGGATCCATTCTCTCTCTGAAATATTAAATATCAAATCTTTACTTCATATAAAGGCTCATACTTTTCATCGAATCACTGAGAAAAAAGAGATCTATGTGCTCCACAACTACTCTGCAGTTCCTTTTTATGTCAATTTACCACTAAAAATTCATTTGCATCGCGAAAACTATTAAAAATTAAATTTTTTCCCTTGTAAAGATTTATTTTTCATAGGTATGGTTATATGGGAAGCGAATCGAAAAAGTGCTGCCTTCCAATCCAAATTTTTCTTATTCGTTTTGTATGTCAAAATTCGAGTTTCTCTATTGGTTTTTCCCAAAAAATATTAGAATGAGGAATAATTGTGAAAATAGTTTTATCGAAACCATTGTCAATAGTCTTAGGTCCTTGAGCAAAAATACTTCGGTATACTAAATTTCGAAAGAAAATATCTCAAAATTTCCAATATTGTAGGTTACAAACATAAATAAAAATGGGCAGACATCAGACAAATAAATAAATTTAAATAGATTCAGGCAAAAGAGTGTTAATCGATCGGTATAATAAAATTTGGATATTTTGGGTGTTTCACACCGTGTACCACAACTGATGCAGAATATCAAAATGGTTACTATTTCACTTTGAAAAATTGAAGATCTTGATTACTGAAAAATTATTACACTTTCGAAATTACACTTTGGAAATGATAATCAAAACTAAAAAGTTCAGTTCTAAAAATTTTCGAGTGAGAAACCCCCCAAAATTTGAAAGACAATTGTTTTCACAGTTTGAGTTTCAGTGGGTGCAAAATTAGAAAAATGGTTGCTGCTAGATTTAGGCTTTCTCAAGATTTTCTTATACGTGTTGGTAAATATTTTAGGAAAAAAAATTTTCGATACTCGTCTACTTGCTTATGAGAATTTATTGGACTAATATTGGGAAGCTTTGAGGGTTTTCTTTAGCGGAATATCATCCCATCGCCATGATACTTCTATAACAACACTGTCGATCATTCTAATGTATTTATATTACACGATGGTTGGTGAAAAGCAGGGTAATATTTTTCCCCCCAAAAAGGTTAGCCTCACTTTTATTGGCAAATTTTGAAAATATTCATGAGGTGAAGTGGCTGTATTTATGAAATGAAATTTTTTCCTGCAATAAAGTTGCACTAGACGACGGATCTGAGGGGAAGGGTGTGTGGGAAAGATTTAAAAATTATTTTTCTTTGTGCTGCCCTTTGTTGCATCCACATCGATATCGTCGTCATCATTTGACCGTCTCTGTGTCGGATAATGAAATTAAAGGCAGTCAGACAGTGATTATGATGGACAGACAGCAAACGAAGAATTAGTTATCTTTCGTAGAGAAGTTATATAATTACTTAAGTTATATCTATTAATAATTTTGTAGAAATTTTTGAAAATTATTTTTTTTTTTGGTTTTTTTAACTAATATCTCAGGGATATTAGGATTTATTTGAAAACTTGAAACACTTTCGAAATGGATGGTACCAGCTACCGCGAGTGCTACTGTTAATTATGATTAAACATAATCAAGTAATTATAGAATAAACATTGAACACCTAAACAATGCTTGAATGTAGTATGATAAGGAAATTCATGTAGTTCAGGGTACGATAAATATCTTAAATGTTTACATCATTATTATCTATGTATGCAATTTTGTTTTTTTTATCAATTTATTTTATTTTATTTTTTTTTCTTTTTCAATTACGATGTTACAAACCGTCAATCAATTCAAGCGATGCATATGGGATAATATATAAACAACAATAACGGAAAAAATATAACCATCGTAGCATTCCACTGGCTATAAAGATTCGAATTTCATTTTTTTTGTTTTTTTTTTTGTTTTCATTTTTCTTATTCTTGAACAAACAAAATTCAATTTAACGAGTTGTAAATGTTAATTTTATGCATAACTTGAACAATAGTTTACAGCATAAAGAGTAGAGTGAAAACAAAAAAAAAGAATCATAGAACTATTCTTAGCACTTCAGCACATTTCGGATAAAAAAAAAATTTTAGATTATCAAGAATTTAAGGAAAAGAAGAGAAAAACTATATAAAACTTCCTTCGCATAGCTACACGCACACATATATACAAGATTATGCATATATGTTACATATATATGTGTATACACACATAAATTTATGCACATATACATTTATACAAGGCAAACCCATGTTAATATGTGTGTGGCATTTGTGATGTATAGAATGCAGAACACATTTAATTGTTTGTTATTGTTCTGGTCAAGTGCTTGCATACATAAGTCATTAGTTCCAACTGCAAATAAGATTCTATTGGCAAGTGAGTATGCATTGCGCATATATTTA
>KK351074.1:226332-247575 GCA_000671755.1 Glossina brevipalpis | reverse complement strand
CGTGCTTAATTTGAAATAAAGTATTGTCCGATAGTGATGAGTTATAATACGCTACGATAATCAAGGATAAGCGAGATGTTCATCGCTTAAATTCAACGAAGGTGGCATTAGGGAGTACAGTTCATAACAAATGATCTAAATGAATCGATCATTAAAAGAAAAGCGACGACAATAAGCGAATATGAGGTGATTTTTCAATATAAGGACGCTTGATTCTTTCACGTTAAAATGTCCGTCCGTATTTTGTTAGCAGCATTGATCTGGAAAATGTGTTATCATTTGATTTTTCATTAAAACTCGTTGTAATCATTTACTACGAATTGGTCCTTTGATGAATGCGCCATAGTCTCACCACGATATCAATTTATTGGATCCCAAAAAAGGACTCAAAAGTAGTACCTAATAATCGACAATATTTTGAGTAAAATATGTTATTTACCTGTTATCACACCTGTCAAAAGTATCCATTATTTCCAAATTTGATCTATCCTTTTTGAACTATCACCGTATTCGTCAAATCTCAATGTTTTCCTCTATTAGTGCATTCGTAATGCATACTATTGAGTATTGCTCTAGTTAGGCAGATATAATTAAATTGAATTACAATCTTTCTGGTGTCTTCGATGTGTAATTTTACGTTTTATAAATAAAATAATAAATAAAATCTTACTTTTAAAATTGAGTATAAAAATAAATCTTATCTGCACGCGTGTCTTTAAAAAAGGCCCTCAGCTACAAATTGAATTAGTAACTGCGCTTCTGATTATGATATTTGATGTGTTGTTTTATACCTTATACTCACAACCACGAGCTATACACCAAATCTTGACACTGATCATCACAGTCGAGTAAAGCTAGAAGTAAAAAAGAAAAACAAATACAACAACCAAGAAAATTATATTCGGTTATGCCGAATCTTTTATACCCTCCATCTTTATTTGTTGAAATTTTGATTTTGCAGTTTAGGAGCACTAAGCAAAAACAGCCAGAAAACAGACTTGTTTCCAGCTTATTTTATAGTGCAGGCGTGGACTGTGATCGATTTCGTCTATTTTTAATAGCAACGTATGTGAAAGAACTTCCAAAAACTTCTGTGAAATTTTGAAGCCGGTATCTTCATTTTTGCGGCCAGAGGAATGTTTACCACAAGCATTATACTGACGGACGGATAGAAGGATGGACGAACAGGCAGACAGTCATACGGGCAGAAGAACGGACGGACAGAAGAAAAGACGTACAGAAGAACAGACAGACATAAGAACGGACGGACAGAAGGGCGGACGGACAGACAGAAAGACGGACGAACAGACAGACGGACGGATAGACAGACAGACGGATAGACAGACAGACGGACGAACAGACAGACAGACGGATGGATAGAAAGACGGACGAACAGACAGACGGACGGACGAACGGACGGATGGACAGACAAGCAGACGGATGGACGGATGGTCAGACAGGCGGACGAGCGGGTAGATAGAAAGATGGGCGGACGGGTAGAAGAACAGACATAAGACGGGCAGGCTGAATGACGGACGGACAGACTGAAGTACGGACGGACAGACTGAAGGACCGACGAACAGACTGAAGGACGGACGAACAGACTGAAGGACGGATGGACAGACAGAAGTAAGGTCCGACATATTTAAATAAATTTTAAATATGATACTGATCAGGAGTATATATATATATTTGTGTGATCTTTGAAGTTTCCTTCTGAGAGTTACAAACGAAATGACGATATAAATATACACCTCATCTAGGGTTGCGGGTATAAAAAAGATGAAAAAATATTCAAGATTTAAATCTTAATAAGAAGTCTGAAGAGAACAAAAATTTTTCTTGAATATTTCCGTTTGTTTAGAGTGGCTTCTTAGCTGGTTTTTTCTTTTATCTTACCTTACCCTAGAATAAGTTAACCAAAAACAATTATGCGGTATGTGTGCACAACTTACAGCGAATTTTGGATACCCATCATTATTGTGTTTCAGTGTTTGCTAAAACAAGGCGTATGCGTGACGAATAAATGAACTGAGCATCGGATCAGTTTCTATGTGTTGATTCGTGGGTATGATTGCAAGTTATATATTTCTCTATTAAAATTCATCTTCATAATTAAATATTTTATTATGAATTTTACTTGGAATTTTCGTATGCGTTTAATAAAGAATTGATTTATCAAATCACGGTCTCGTTAGCTTTAAGCTTTAAAAATACGAGTGAAAAAGCAAGAATCTTGCCCATAATGTATCATTAGGTGCTACAAATAAAATGATGAGTTTAACATATAACAAATAATGTAGACAATTTTTTTTTATTTTTAATTTAAATTTTAACGGAAATCATAAATTGTCAATAGTTTAGATTTCAACTGCAATCAACACATTAACTGAATTTCTGTAAATTTATTGCATTTTTTTTTGCCTCTCCATACGTTAATTTGCGGTTTTTTTGATGGTCATAAAATTGTAAACATGTAAAGGATAGACACAGACCACTTACATTAATATTAGCATGTTTTTCTATACAATGACTACTAAATAAGTGATTGATAGGTTCACAAAGTTTCTGAACATAATTTGGAGTCTTAAGAAAGTCAATTACGCAGAGAATTCATATAATAGAGGGAAAAATCGATAGAATGCAAGGTAGCAGGGGCTTCTCTTCTTCCTCTTCCTAGAAAAGTTCTGATTCTAGTTTCGAATATTAACATATTTTGCTTTTCATATCAATCGTCGAAGAAGGCGAACGTATTCGCTTTGTCAGTTCAAGTGGAATTTTTCTAAGGGGTTGAGTTTTTATTTGTCGGTCCCTTTTTCTATCTTATGTTGTTAATTTCACAACTGTTTATATTAAAGATGAAGAAATGTTCTTAGTTTCTTCTTCATCATGTGCATTGAAAAAAGGTTTAAAAATTTTAAGCCATTTGATATAAGAGGCAATATATTGGAGTACTTTGTAGTCTTCAACTTTCTTGATGGGCTCGTCTTCAAACCATCTTGATGGGCTTGTCTTCAAACTTTCTTAATGCGCTTGGCCTCTCTTTACCTTCAATATCAAAATCATTAAATATAAAGTGTCTAAACTAATCCTTGCAAGTCTTTCCTGACAGAGCGTCTAAATCAATCCTCGCAAGTTTTTCCCGACAGATCATGGTCGGGGGAAGTTTCTACAAGAATTCCCTTTTCCTTCAACTGCAGATTTTTGTCCGATTGAAACAGCAAAATGAAATTCTCCATAATTACTATTTTTTGTTTAGAAGGGACATCATGGAAGACAAAATTGTTTAGACTGCGTTAAATTTCCAATGTGCTTATAGTACTTTCATGTAGATGCGTCACGAACTTAAACAATATCATCCGTTGGAAAGTAACGAGAACTTTTTCCACGTCACAACAAGAGCAATCCAAACACTTACTCTCGAAGACAGGATTATAGTAATATTTGCAGTTCGTTTGTAATCTCCACAAACGTTCACCTCAGTTAGCATTACTTATACCAGAAATATATACGTCCGTCTGTCCTTCGTATCGTCTCTTCTTTTTAGTGCAGTAATAATTGAGCTAAAAAGTTAAAACTTTATACACTTTATGGGGTCTCGGAAAGTTCCTTCTGGGTATTTTAAACAAAATGACAAAATGAATATACATCTCACTTTCGGTGGTGGATAGAAAAAGTCCCTAACGGTAGCTAGCTAGGGCTCGTGAATATGATATCTCTGTACATCTCACGATTTCCTTGAAGTGTGTAGAATGACATCTCAGTCGCAGTTCAAGCTCTTGTAAACCTCACCTAATTGCTGCACTTATAGGAAGCCGAAGTCAAGTGTTTTCTTAGTTTGGAGATTTTCTTTATTTATTTGATACCACAAATGTTCAGTCGAAGCGTCAGGTGTTATAATGCTAAACTAACTTCAATTTTTATTTTCAATTTCTGGATTTTCCAAATTCCAATCCTTATATAAATATTTTTCTATTTATTTTTTGAAATAAAAATTTTAATTAATTTTTTTTAAGTATAAAATTTTATTAAAAAAAAAGAACAAAAGCTATTACGTTTTATAAAAATCTTTCGCATCATTAGCTCTTAGGAAATATTAAATTTAATTTCTTTCTTTTTTTTTTTTAATTGCATATCATACAGAACAGAAACCTCTACTTTATATTTTAATTCCACACTCATAAAAGGCAAAGTGTACCGGTATGGGTAAGTAATTAAATTGTTTATAATGTTTATCGAAAGCATGCAGAAGTGTTCCTAAATTGCATTGACACTCGAATACTAAATCGTCACTTGACTAACAGCACGTGAAGCAGTTTTTTTCACACCATGTTAACGAATTTAAGTGGATTCGTTTTGATTATTTTCAAATAATTTTTTTTCTTTTTTTTTTTTTATTTGATATTGTTTTCCATTTTTTTTATCGCTTATAAATATAAGTAAAAATGACATGAAATTCTATCTATTAATAGGTAGTAGATAGGTAGAGGTAGAGTTGCGCTTCCAGTTTTGTGTGTGTGTGTGTTTGTATTCATTGGAGAGCACTTTATATTTAATATAAACAAAAATTTTGCAAATTAAAAAGAAAGAAGCCCTTAAGAGTTATTAATTTGATGTGGAATTAAAAAAAAAAAAATAATAAAATAAATAAAAGATCGCGACGTGAACAGAAGCTAACGAACACACAGAACGATATACATTTGTTCGTAATTGTAACAGTTGTTTTTGTTGTTGTTGTTAAACAGTTCTTGCTATTACTATCGCTATTGTTGTTGTTACTCATTCGCCTATTGAAAATGATCGTTTAGCGTTAAACTTGCAGTAGATTTTCATGCAAACTTTTCATTCATTCGAGTTCAAGCCAACAAACTGGCAAAACGTGCACGCGGCGTACACATATATATATTTATATTTTTAAAAATTTTCGTCAGAGATAATTAATTTTTTTAGTGATTACAATGAAATTTTCGTAATAAGAATTGTTTTATTTTGTTTTTATTAATTTTTATTAAGATTTTATTAAAGAAAATTTTGATTTTAAAATAGTTTTTAATAAATAAAAATAAAATTGAAAAATTAAAATCCATTTTAAAGGTGAATAAATCTTTAGTTATAATTTATAAAAAATTTATAATTTATAAAAAATTCGAAATAAAAAAATATTATATATAAAAAAAAAACTACAAAGAAACATTTTAGTGAAAAAATTATTATATTAAATTTAAAATACTTAAAATTTATTATCACTAAATGAATAATAAATATTTAATAAAAAAAAAATTAATAATTTATAAAAAAACTATATAAAATATATTTTTTATTAATATAATAACAAGTAAATTTATTTAAAACTTTTAAAAAATTACAATCGATTTAAAATGAATTTATAACATGCAACGCGGGTAAAGCAAAGTTTTTTTTTGTTTATTGTAAGCCTGCTTTCAAAAAGAATGCATTTTTGATATCTGCTACTGATTACGCAAAAATTTACACGACACATTATCGCGAATATTTTTGAAAGAATAAGGTTTGCAACGCAATGAGCGGACAGTAGGGCGAATAGCTCAAAGGATGGGCTTTATTAAGCTAAGAGATCAGTAGATATTCAACTGCAATAATTGAAACAGGAGGTCTGTATATCCAACCAATATAATTGAAACAGTAGAGGACAGTAGACGTTTGAAGGGAGAAGCGGACAGAGAAATATAGCTTGTATCGATTAGGAATCTGTCTCTATAGAGTTTTTGCCCCAAATTTCTTTTGACAGTTTTGAGAGCATAACGGACAGACGTACAGACGGACAGATGGACAGACGGAAAGACGTACAGACGTATATATGGACAAACGGACAGACGTGCAGACGGACAGACGCGCAGACGTACAAACCGACAGAGGTACAGACGTGCAGACGGACAGATGGACACACGCACAGATGGACAGAGGTGCAGACGGATAGACGTACAGACGAACAGACGGGCAGACCTAAAGACGAACAGACCACAGACGGACAGACGAACGGAATATCGGACAGAGACGCGAAGGAACGAACAGACTTACGGACGAGTAGTCAGACGGAAGGAAGGACAAATGAAGCGACGGAAGTACAATTGGATTGAGGGATCGATAGGTGGATAAATGGATGGTTCATTGCCAAACCAGCTTAGCACGTTAGGATAATTATCGTTTAGAATTCCCATCATGTGCAAATCCATAGGCCAACACGGCTTTACCGAGTTAAAATCTTTGCAAATGACCCCAAAAAATGATATTTTGAAAATTTCATCAACAGCGTCAAACGAACAGATGTACTGTTTCAAGAAACGTATCAAAGGGGTTTTACATGGGTCCTTACCCTGATGGCTTCACTTTACGGTGACCGTTGGCACACCGCATAGGCAAGCGCCCTCAGGGTGTAAGAATAGATGTACTGACAGTTATAACTAAATCAACAACAAATCCTTGATCGCTGAATGTATCTTTCCAGTTGTTACCAATAGAACGAAAGAACTATAATGCCGCATTTTTTTTTGTAAAAGTTTAAAAAAATGTATTAAAAAATTTCTGTAATCTTTTATACGCTCACATATCGATCATTTGAGTCTCATCAGTTTACAGTGCGTAATAATTTTATATATGACAGATCAATTATCAGAGACATACGTTCGTCTGCCGGTCTTTTTATTTAAAACAAATAAATTGAACTGAACTAAATCAATATATTGAAATACAAAAAAAAAAAATTTAAAAAAATAAAAAAAATTATTTACATTCAATATGAACTGAATCTTTCGTGATAGCTGTCACATTTCTTCCTTGATTCTTAAGCATATGAAGCGTAACATGGCAGAAAGCATAAGCATGCTTTTTATAAGTACAATGTGTGATATAAATGCGGTAGCATTGTTTTATAAATACCTTTTACAAGCTATAAGATAAGATTTTGAAAGTATTATGTAAACGCTTGCATTTAGCATAACATGTAATGTATCTTTGGATATCCGCGAAAAATAACATAAAATACAAAATATTAAAAATCATATTTAAGAGTGGAGATCGTTAAATTTTAAAAGTCTACTTAAGGTAGGCGAACCTATTGCAGTAAAATGAAAGTGATTGAGCAATAAGTTAAAAAATGAATATTTCTTTTTTTTTTGCTTCTACACTCAAAGTTTGGGGGTCGTAATCGTTAGTTCAACCGATGCACAGATAGATAAACGATTATAAGTAAATTAATTCTTTTATTCGCATTGAACGGAATCATGTATGTCCTCTGTAGGTTTTTTCTGTGGCATTATTTTAAGTTCAATAAACCTTCATACAAACATAGCGTACCTCCTGTAGAGATAATATCGCGTAAAATATTATTTCATATAATTAGTCTATAGCACGAACGCTATATTAATTAATTAATAATTAATTTATAGACAAAGTTATATACAAAGCGCGTAGATAGCATAGAGAGAGAAATCTTTATTTTGATTAAAATTCTAAGATATTTTGTGAAATCTTATTCTCTTCCATACTATTAGGATTGTGCCTGCTTTCTTGTTGACAATGGCAACTGGAGGAATTTCATTATAATTGATTTTGTAAAAACGAAAAAGTTTTTTTTCAAAGTGTTAGAGATTTTTATATGATTTCGCAAAAATTCCATCACTTCATTTTATATATAAAAAGCTTTTAAAGCATTTATATAATAAATATAACAAAAAAGTAAATAATTTTTAATTAGTGTTATGATTAAGGTTAATAGTATCGTTGCAAAGTAAATTATACATTTTTTGTTTTTGAATACTTCCAACAGAAAGGGGTCTCAAGTTCACATTTTCTTAACCGACTATGAACGTATACTGAATAGTGTGCCGTCATTACATTTATGACATGAAACATTGCCCGTAACATCAATCTTGATCTCAAATTTGTTTTTTTTAGATTAAGTATAAAGGGACCTACATTGGCTCATGTGTTTGACCGCAATTAGCAACAATTCGAAAATTATGTCATGAGGCAAATCATGAAAATATCTGTCTACCAATTATGTAATAATTCCTGTGCTCTTCAAATCGAGATGTTATAGGTATCTTACGTCAGTTCATGTGAATATTTCCTTTATAGATTAGCAACAGCTTAAGTATGAAACATTTGCAATAGATCAGTGTTTCTATATACACGCGTCACAATTCTGTAGTATATCAGATATGAACAACATTGCGTCTACTTAGAGAGAATTTAGATAAAATTAAAAACACATTTTATTTACACATCGTCGAAAGGTTGAAATTTTTTTAGTCTTTCGTCCACCTGTCTATCCATTCACCCGTCCGCCTGTCCGTCCGTCCGTGTGTCCATCTTTCCGATCGTCCATTTGTTCGTCCCTCTACCAGAACGTGCGTCCACCTGCCCGTCCATCCATCTGTCCGTCCGCTCACTTATCCGTCCATCCGTCCACTCATCCATCCGTCCGTCTACTTATCCGTCCATTCGTACACCTATTCGTCCGTCTGTCCACCTATCCATCCTTGGTCCTTGTAAATATTCTTTCATTACGGATTATAAACTAACTTAGAACTCCTTTTAAAGATATTTGTCTAAAGTCTAGCACAAATACCGTCCAGCGTCAAACAGAAACCTAACGGGAAAATCGTTGCAAAGAAAAACCCGATATGTCTACATTTAAAAAAGAATATTTTCTAATCCTATTTTTCTATTTTGCTTAAACTAGACGGCGACTGTAATGATTTGATAACTTTAAGATAACTTTCTTAGCTATTTTGTGGTTGATTTGGAAATATTTTCCGTAAAAAAATAAAAATAAAAAAGTTAACTATGATTTGTAAATTAAATTCTACTAGGTTTGCACAATCCAAGTAACTCATATGAGTCTTCAAATGGTTTTTGGGCAATTACAGCTTTAAATGAACATAATATCTGTCGAAGCTGTAGTTTCATGCAATATATACATGTTGACATTGTCATCGTGGAAATTATGGAAATCCAAGTTGTATACGTAAGAACTGACTTAGACCACTTTCATAGTCAACATTAAATGAGTTCAATATAATGTTGATAGTACAACTCCTTCATAATGATTTCTTTTTGTCGATATCGTAAAAATTGTATTGAATTAATTTATTTTAAATAATGTGATATGAAAAATAACGGATAAAATCATTTTTTTTAAATATTGATTTAGAAAATTTTCATACTTATGGGCACATATAGAAGTCGCATTCGTTTCTTTCTTCATTGTCTATAAATTGAATTTTAAAACCACTCTAATATATAACTGAATCAAAATTTTAGATATTACTAGAGGCTTTTTCAGTCTGTTAAGGTCAACTAAAGTTGTAATAAAAAGAAAATATGTACAGTTTTGTCCGTCCATAAAGTTGCTTCTCTATTGCATTAGTATAATCCCTTCAAGAAAAGTTTTAATACTAAAAATAAGACAAGGATCCAAATTAATAGCAATGTTTTTGTTTTACGTTATGTCTGCTATAAATACTTTTTATCGCATGATATATTTATTTGTTTCTTATTAATATGCCCCTTGCAATATGAAACATATTAAAATTTTCTGAGATTATTTTACTTCTTTAGCTATTTTTCTAGTTATTTATGAGCAAATCACTTTCATTTGTAAATTTTGTCTTTGCAGGGATGCTAAGATGTTATTTTAGCAGTTGTTCAAATTTGTTGCGATTTTAGAAATTTCAGAAACAAACGGGCAAATATGGGTAAATCAATGTAGATATCTGAGAAAAAAGTTTTATTAGCAAAAAGTTTTAAGAGATTTATGGTTATGTCCATTAAATGTTTACAATCTGCAGATAGATGTTTTGACAAATTGCTTTTAGGTTTAGTTGACTTTTTAATTTACTTGAAGGAATCGACGATTTTGGTACGTTTAGTAGTAATCACTGTCTCGCACTGTGCATTTGAAAAATTCTTCTTTGACTTTATTTATTTTATCTAAGTAATTAGATTGCCGGTCTTCTTAATAACGAGAATATTAAGAATATTTTGAGCTATTAATGAAAATAATTTTGTGAGAGAATTTAAAATTTTTTATTTTTTATATAAGTTCCACAGATAGAAATTAGATCGCACGTCGCGATAGGGACAAAGAGATTATATTCAAGCATAAATTCAAGCCTTTTCACAAAGTAAACGGCCAACTGTTGAAAATGATGCGTGATCCTTAAATTTGTCTCTTTTCGTTAGCATTTTCTCTTTTCTTCTCACGCATTTCTGTATCATTTCGCTCCTTTGTATAGTATATATTATACATCAGCTGGAATTCTTCATCATTCACGTTATTAAATATCGCGTTTTCGCTACACGATTAAGTGTAGAATCAGAAAAGGTAAATAAAAATTTCAGTTGCTAATGACAGCAATGCAGTAACTAGTATTAGGCAGAAGCATTAAAGCGTTAACTTTTTCGCTCTTTCTAAAGTCGTAAAGGTATGCAGACGTAACAAATTTAATTTAATAAAAAAATTTTGCTAAAGTGATTTTTTGAAAAAAAAAAAAGAATAAAATAAAATTGTAACATTTATTAATAAAATATTAATATATATATATAATATATTTATATTCATTAAAAAAATCATTTAAATAAATTTGTTTTCGAAGTAAAAAAAACCGCCTATTAATTAAACCATAAAAAAAATACTATATAAATAACATAAAAGTATAATTCAAGTAAATAACAAAAGACTTTATAAATTTGTTTTTTGCATATAAAAAATACATATATTAAATAAAAAATAAATTATAAAAATAATATAAAAATATAATTCAATTAATAACAAATAAATAATTAAATAAAAATTTCTTTTTAAATTTACAAAGGGTACTCATCCGATAAAAAAACAAATTTTATAATAATAAAAATTTAAAAATAATATAAATATATAATAATAAAAATTTATTTTTTGAATTGAATATATATCGATATATATATAGATATATTAATTATATATATATAATTATATATATATATTAATTAGAAAGGAAAAAAAAATTATCAGAATCATATAAAAATATAATTCAATTAGTTACAAAATATTTTAAAAATTGGTTTTTAGGATTTAGAAAAATATATACATTAAATAAAAAAAAGATTATAAGAACAATATAAAAATATAATTCAATTAATCACAAAATATTTTAAAAATTTGTTTCTTGAATTAGAAAAAACATATATATATATATATATATTAAATAAAAAATAAAAAAAAAAGTTTACAACATTTTTGGAATTTACGATTCAATGCACACATACACTCACGTACAAATATTTATTTACTCAAAACATTGCAATCCTCTCGAAATGAAAAACTTAAGCAACGAACGCGTAGTAAGTTAAAGATGTAAATAAAAAAATAAAAATAAAACAACGAAAAAAAAAACAAAATGAAATGTTTATATATATATATAACAATTAATTAGTGCATAAACTTTAAGACTTAATTAAGTGCTGCTAAATGTAGCGCCAGAATGTACAAAATATGTACCAACATCGATTACCGCGTTTGCCGTTTCTTTTCCTTCTTAAGTACATTCACTTTTCTTTAGGTTTTTTTCTTTTTGCTTGTAAAACCTCGAGATGCATTATAATGAAAAATTATTATTAATAAACCAAAAAATTATTACAACGCATTAAAAAATAGTTTACAAAAAAAAAAAAAAAAAAAAAAAGTAGAAAAACAACATGAAGTTAATTTCACCGAATGCTTGGCTGGAACTTTTGTATGCCGCTGCCTTAATAGACTTTTATGGTGATTTGTTTATAAACAAAGGCAAATAAAGAGCGAGAGGGAAAAAGAATTAAATGCTAAAATAGCGAAATTTGCAAAAACAATATTTTGAAATACGTTTCAGAGTTTTCTTCACATGTTGTTGCTGCTGTTGATTGTGTGCAATTATTGTTCGTGCTTCTTGACGTTTTCCTATTTTTTGTTTGTTTTTTATTTCTTTCCTGCTTTATTTATTTTTGTTTTGTGATCACTCAGCAACGTGCGAATAAGCATATTAATCGTGATGTGTTCACCTAGTGGCTTAATTTTGATTTTAATTGCAAGTTTATTCTACAATTGTTTGTTTTCTGTAATCGTTGCTGTTGATGCCAAAACCAATAATAGCAAGGAGCCAAGAGCTTCTGCTACTTTTGCTGACAGTAAATCTCGTGGGGATCGATTTCATGTTTATTATCATCATCAAAATGATAGTAATTCGCGAGCTACACCAGATGAGAAAATAAAAAATATTAGCAGCGGTCGTGGTAATAGCATTAGCACCCCCAGCTACGATAACAATTCAAATCCTCCACACGAACGTTTAATAGATCTAACGAGGAAACATAAAATTTATTTAAATAGCTTTGAGGTAAGATGTGTTTTTTTAATAATAAAATTTTTTATATTTATTTTTATAGATCACTTAAAAATATTTTTATGATTTTTGCGCACACTTTAACATAAACATGTGTTAACATAATTAATTGAGTTGAAATAATTGCGTAAGGAAATCGTATAAAAATAAAAGCATAATTTATGCTTAAATGATTGCAGTTTATTTAATAATTTTGTTCACTGATAGGGTAATAAATTCATTAAGAGTTTTCGAGTTCAAACTTTGAGCAAATGATTCTTTTTACAAATTTTTTTTCTAAAAAGTTTTTTACGTTCTGCTTTTAATGACAAAAAGAGGGTATACGCGATACGTAAGATATATAAGAAGTAAAGTTGAATGTGAAATAAGAGAGGAAAACTTGTGTTTATATGTTGACGTAATTGTTAGCATAACAGAATCCATTTTGCCATTCCCTTTAGTATGTCTTTCATTATACGGTTAATTTAATTTTATAAACAAAAGCACTGCTTTACAGACCTACACCCACAAAAATGTTTACTTATGCGAACAGTAACGGGCTATAGACATAACTAAAGCTACTAAACGGGTACCTTCAATAGTTTAATACTTCAACAATGATCAAAAACTAACAAGAATTTTGAATTTCACTTGCCAAAATGTTTACTTATGTGAAAAGGAACGGGTTGTGGATATAATTAAAGCAACTAAACGAATACCTTAAATAGTTTAATACCTCAACTATGATCAAAAACTAACAAGAATTTTGAATTTCAATCGCAAAAATGTTTATTTAGGCGAATAGGTACGGGTTGTAGATATAATTAAAGCAACTAAACGGATACCTTAAATAGATTAATACCTCAACTATGATCAAAAACTAACAAGAATTTTGAATTTCAATCGCAAAAATGTTTATTTATGCGAATAGATATAATTAAAGCAACTAAACGAATACCTTAAATAGTTTAATATCTACGATGATCAAAAACTAACAAGAATTTTGAATTTCACTCGCAAAAATGTTTATTTATGCGAATAGATATAATTAAAGCAACTAAACGAATACCTCATTTTTCAAAGGCTTTGATTTTATTTTTTGTTATAATTTATATAATTTTAGATAATTTTTTTGGATTTAAAAAATATTAATATCAAACTTTTTTAAATGTAATCTTTGGCTTCCGTGGCAAAACGGTGTATGCTTTGAATGCGTTTTTCTAGTTTTTAAATTAGATTAATTTAGAAAAGATTAGAAAATATCAATAGAGGCCTATATCGAGGAGAATATGGCGATTTCTTTATCAAAAGGGTTTATTAAGAATCTTAGGAATTTCGGCAAAAATTCTTCTCTACTCTTGTTATGTTCAAATTATTAGTGTAAAACGCTTTATATTCTCTTTTTTTATTAACGATCTTAATTATGCTGATTATTTTCTTCTTCTTCTTTTTCTTAAACTTTTTTCTTACATGTTTTTCGTATATAACAGTTAAGCTTCAAAATCTTCTCGGATCTTTTGAGGTGCGCCTCTAGTGCGATCTCTAAAAAGACTTTTTTTTACAAATGCCTGAAATTCCATTTTTCAACCAAGATTTCGAAGAAACAATATTTACTAAAATATTAATGAACAAAGGGTTGAAAATTTTTTTCAGGAGTTTCTGAAATCTAAATTAAATTTGGATACTGTCAGCAAATTGCAAATCACACACGCATATACTGTCATCAACACGTAAAAAGATAATCAATCTCCTGCATCATGAGTAGCGTAAGCAGATTGAAAATTCTTGCTAGTTTTTGATCAAACCAAATGAAATAGAACGAATATAAAATTTATAATATTTAAAAGAAGCCAAAGCTTATGAGCCACAATTTCAGATTTTCCTCATTATTGGCATTTTATAAGTTTTTATTTAAATTAGTTTTCTGTTAGCATGTCAACATTTTTTTTAAATCTAAATTTGGGGCACTTCCGAATGTCTTATCGGGCTGAAACTTTGCATACATCCTTAGCTACGATGATGACACAAAACATTAATATTCAAAAAATCCAAAATGACAGCTGCGACATCAAATGGAAAGCTGTCGATCGACATTTCAGGCACTTCCGCATATTGGATCATTTCGAAATTTTGCAACGCACCTTTATCTAAAATGACATGCCAACCTGCAAAAAATAATTTCGAAAAATTTAAAAATGGCGGCTGCCACAAGATCGATATAAAATGGAAAATAAATTTTGTTCTATTCACTTTTATTTCAAAATATGTAAGTTTGAAAATATACGAAGTTTGAAAAAGTGAGCTTCTTACGTATAAAGATTTTGAACGCCCCAAGATTTCGTATATATTCACATAAAAGTGAGAAGTGAGAGATATTTGAAATATTTATTTATTAATTGCTTTTTAAACGCTATCAGCTGGTGATAGAGATTTCACGATACAATCGTGATTTCAATAAGTGAGCGCTAAACAGAGAGGTAAAGGAACAAAACTAAATTGATTCCTGTATTACGCTGAATACTTATACTTTGTAGGATCTTCAAACCCTATCTTAATGTATTTTCTAAATCCATCATAATATATCATCAGTAGTGGAGAACAAAAAGTTTCAAAGTGTCCATAATATGCTTAAGATTGAGAACGTGATCTCATTATAGAAGCAAAGATATTTTTGTAAACGTTTTTAAAGATAATTTAATTTTTTTTTAAAGAATTCTAGTTCTGTTAATAGTTACAATTTTTAATAATATTTTTTTTTTTTTTTTTTGTGGGTATAAATGAACTGCGTAATTGAGTAGGTATTACATTTGTTTGTAGACATTTCATATAAATTAATGTTGACTTTAAATTTAATGTTGTGAATGACATAATTATTTAATCGGATGTTGTAACAATTTCTTTTCTCATAGATACTTTCTTATGCAATTCAGGAAATTAGAAGAAAATTCTTATATAATTTTCATGCACAGAGAATGTAAGATTAAGTATAAAAGGAAAATATTGTATATGCTTAGGTAACCATTTTAAGATTTTCATTCTTAAAATATTTTAAATAATTTTAAGTTTTTAGATTTTCTTTCTTCAAAAACTTTTGATTTGAAATAATTAAATAATTTAGAATAAAGTTACATTTGTCTCAGAGAGCTAGTATTTAGTTAAATGCTTTAATTTCAAATAATTTCTATCTAAAGATGCGTAAAATAAAGCTATTCCGAAGCAATTACATTATTTGCTGTGCTTGCTGGTATAGTTCAGACTTTAAAAATGGTTTTCTTCCGGGTTTTTGTAAATAAAAATTTTAATATATAATCATAAAATAATATAATAATTTAAATGCTAATTATTTATTTATTATATATGAGCTTTTCATACTGAAATTTCCGAAGTTTCTAATTAAATTAATTAAATCTTTTTCTCACCTTGAAAGTGATTTTTTTGATTTATTTAATTTTTGCTTTTAATATTCATTGATTTTGATTGAATAGTAAAGTGTATGGTGGTAATTTCTACATCATTGTCTACACCATTGTCTACACCATTGTCTACACCATTATCTATACCATGGTCTAATTAATTCTTAATGCACATAAAGAGATAAAGAAATGTTGATCAATTAATCATTATTGTGTTACTTAACTTCCAATGATCCAATACACATTCAAAAAGTACACCAACAGCTTTTAATCGTTATGCAAAAGTGAAAAACAAGTATGTTATCAGAATAGTAAAATATTTTTTTTCATTTCGAAAAGGGGGTGTGTTGGTCGGTGTTACTTTTAAATTAAAAATATTAAGATTTTCGATACGTAAGATTAAATCAATTACATAAATCAATGCGGTCTAAATGCAGCACGTGCCATTTCGAGTGCATAACAAAATATGTTCAATATGAGCCCAAAAAGTATTGAGCCCTTTTCACAAAATACAATTAGTTAGCAAACGATCATAAAAAAGTACTGAAACACTTGTAGAAAACTGTTTGCAAAAAGTATTTAGACGTTTGATCACTTAATCGTTCTTAGTTGTAATCTCTACAGATACGTAACGAATTCTAACCACTTCTCAAATACTTGACGATGAGTGATTGAAACAATAAACATCAACGACGACAAACTAAGGAAAATATACTGGGTTAAATTGGTGTAAGGTTTTTCGTTTGTAAGTGCAAACGGCTCTGCTTTATCTGGTGGTATCGATCGGATAGGCGGTATCACTTTAGATTTGTATCTATACTGCAAGGGAGATTTTAATATTGTAGCATAGTTTATAAGGAACTCTTTTAACTTTTCCTAGAGAAGCTTTGATTCTACCGTCATACAGTTTCCGCAGAACTCTTGCTAAATGTAGTTGAGGTATATTCAAAAGAAACCATATATCTTTGCTTAATGTATAGAAATCGTATTTACAGCGGAGGCGGGGAGAGCTGTAGACTACTTTTCAATAGCAATAAATTAAATTCTATTTCTGTTTCAGAAGCCTCAATATCTCTTAGACAGTCTATTTTTAGAATCTATAGAAATTGTACTTAAGGAAAGTAGACAATCTTTGTGTAAATATGGAAAGGTTTAACCACGTTCAGTCTATATAATAGAATATTAAAATTTAATTTTTTTTTGTAAAAACGTTTGTAACCTTAAGGAAGATGCTTTAAAACTCACTTAAAGGGTATATATTCTTGATCAATCTGAAATTCGGACTTAGACTTATCCATCTATCCGTCCGTCTATCTATCTGTTCACCTATGTAACCTTTGCGAACGATGAAAGTTCTATTACATACGTTGGTATTGAAAATAAGCTAAGTCGTTGACTAGCCACTCCTACTAATATAAAATAAGCGGAAAACTCCTCTGTTTTTCAGGTGTTTTGCTTATTACTCGTGGACTACACAATAAAAATTTTTGCCACATTCCATAGCTATAAAAAAAATCTGGCACGCCCACCTATTAAAATTCTTTTTTACGATAAAAGCGGTGGCTATAGAACATTCGACACAATCGAATACAATTTTCTTAGTTCTTTTTATATTGCTTTGAAAAGGCTCAACATTTTTTAGACAAGTTATTTTTACAATGCATACAAATTTTACATTTATAGCGTTCTTATGTGATTCCATAACATTTGTAAACAATAGCAATAAATATATTTATTATTGTGTTTTCAAAAGGCTTAATATTTTTTAGACAAAGTTTTAATTGTTTACAGTTTTTGTCGTGAGATAAACAAGAAGCACAACAACAATGACAGTAATAGCATTTCATAGCCATGATCAGAACAATAAATCAACAAGTTAAAGTCGTATCAAAGTGACAAACAACGTTCTCTCAAAGCACATTAGACGAGAACACACCCTTCTTGTCTCATGACGTTGTAATACTTAATCGTTTTTAACACCGAAAAGTCTTTTCATTGCAAATTAGGTTAAAATTTGAAATTTTATGCTTGAAATTTATACAATATTCAAGGGCAGCATTGATGTCTTTGCTTTTTCTTTTTAACTCTTTTTTTTTCTCTTTTTCATTTCTTTGTTGTTGCTGTAAAATATTTCAAACACTTATTATATGCTAATGGCAATCAATTATAATTTTTATTAAATATTCTTTTCTCGCCTCTAAATGCAATGACATTATCATTATGTATGCTGTTCATGTATATATGTTTGTATGGATATGTGTGTGTTTGTGTGTGTGTGTATGTATGTACCTGTATATGTAATGTAAATAAAACTTTAATAATTAATATTATTTTAAGACATCAGTTGTGTTTGTGTGTGTGTGTGTCATTATTGCTGTTAAAAAAACTTGAACTCATACTTTACAGCTGTTTTTGTGCTTATACAGCTGCAATGTGCTAATGTGCTGAATTTGCAAGATTTCGTTCGCAATTTTGGTTATCCACATCCCAAATTCGTTTCGACGTGTACAAGAATACTAGACATAAGCAAATCTTTTTGTCTTTTTCTTTCCATTTTAAAAATATTTTTGAAAATATTTTTCTTATATAGTCTCATTAAGCATTAAATAAGGATGATTGACTATCTCAGACGATATGTAATCAGACACTCAAAGATAACTTTTATAATTGAAATCTGTGCAATCAACAAGATTTACTCTCTTTCTGTTAGCACAGAGGCAAATAACGACTCTGACTTGGCCTTACCCAAGGTTTGATTGATTTAAAAAGTCTCTTTGTTCTTATCTTACGATTAGAGATGAAAGTGTAATGTAGTAGTTACGCCATAAATTGCCTGCCGTCCGTTATACTCATAAAAATTGAATAATTGCTTTAACAGAGAAAAAAAAAAACCATATAAAAATAAACTTTTTTTTTTTTTTTTTTTTAATTTTAAATGTAGCGAATAATTGTTTACTACATTTTTACAATAATTTTATTTCCCTTTGTATTGCATCTAAAGCGCAGCTTTTGTAAAGAAATAAATACACTTTTTTTTATTAATACTAAACGACCTTTGTGCTCTGTGCTCTCTGCTTTCGAGTATTGATGCGTAAATTATTTTAGTCAAATTATTCGTCTATTGAGATGGCCTGATAAAACTGGTTTTTATCCAAATTAATTATATTAATTAATATTATAATTCATAACATATAACTAATAATAACTATTATTAATTAATTGCGTGGCGACATTATTTTAATTTTAATATAAAATTTTTTAATTGATTGTAATTTATTGGAAAATCTGTTAAAGATATTAATTTTGTTTCGTATGCAAATCATACGAGATTAAGACGACATTTAATTGCATTTGAAAAATTATTTCTTTTTCTTCGATTAAAATCTCAATTTCACATTTTTTATAAGCGACACGAAATTTACGTGAAATCTGTGTTTAAAAGAATTCAAAAACCCATCGGAGATCTCGTAATTTCTGTATGTTTAGCAACATATAAAGCGAAATCAATTTAAACATATTTGGCTGTCAATTTATTAAAATACGATGTCGCAACTTTCAAGCTATTCCTTCCTGCCTTTATCTGCGGTAGATGACACTGCTTTAGTTTACTTTTATTGCAAGGAAAACATTTTCCTTATCATACCAAACAGACTAAATGTAGAAACCAGAAAGAATGATGAAAATCACTCTTAATTACCAACAAAAAAAATGATTATTACTTCTCAGATTTTTCTAAATCGGAACCTCCCATAATTAGGCAGCTTTAAATAGTTTTATGAATTTCTTCTTAATAAAATTTCCGCGGGAAATTTGCTAAAATCAGTTAAATTGGATCAAGGATTCGTCTGCAATTACGAACAAGTAAGAAAATTATATTCGACTGTGTCGAATTTTTTATACCCACCATGTTTGCCTTAAAGAAAGGAGAGGAAACAAATTTTACTGGGTAGGCGTGGCAGATTTTTTCTAATTTGTAATGAAATCCATGTGTAACTTTTTACTCAGCTAATAATCAGGAAAAAAAGCTTGTTTTTTGGCTTCTTTTGATGTCGTAGCATATTTTATATTGTAGGCTTGAACAGCGATCGATTTGGCCTGTTGTTCTATAACAACGTATGTGAGAGAACTTCTAATGTTTCCTCTAATTTTGTAGCCGACATTTTCATTTTTGCGGTCAAGAGAATGTTTTCCACAGGCTTTGTGTAGATAGACAGACGGACAGACGGGCATGCTTAAATCGATTGCAAATTTGATCCTTATCAAGAATATATATAGTTTTGTGGGGTCTCCGAAGTTTCCCTCTGGTCGGTGCAAACAAAATGACAAAATGAAATATACCCCCCACCTTCGCTGTACAAAGAAAGGGAAAAAAGCCAAACTTTAATAAGTGGGCGTGACAGATGTCTATTTTTTTGGAAAACCCCTGAAATTTTTATTTTGCAGTCTCTAAGCATTATGCAAAACAACTAGGAAACGGACGTGTTTACAGATTATTTTATAGTGTAGTCTCGTACTGTAATTGGTTTGGTCCACCTTCAACAGCAACGCATGTGAAAGAACTTTTAATATTTCTATCAGATTTAAAGCCGATATCTTCATTTTTGCGACGTGGAAAATGTTTACCACAGAGTTTTGACAGACGGACAGACGGACATACCTAAATCGATTCTAAATTTGATGCTGATCAAGTACATATATGTTTTATAGGTTTTCTAAAGTTTTCTTCTGGGCATTACAAGCAATAGATGACTGATTTTCTATGGTGAGCATAAAAAGACCACATATGCTCGTAAATAATTTGAAGTATTTTGTCTGTTTGCACGATTATCTGTAATATGATGCCAAGTTGTATTAAAATCATTTCAAGTCTTTACGATAGATAAAATGCATAATGATATACATAACGTAAATAACTTTCCGCCCTATCCTGTCATTTGATAAATAAGTGCTGGGGATAAAAGACTTTCGAAACCCAACACATTTTTTTTTTATCGATTTGCACAAAAGCAAAATGAGAACCGATCTTTTGGCCAACTAGTGTTCATTAGTTTTATTAAGTTAAGAAACCCATAATCAGCTCAAAGATGAGCACAAAATTACTCAAAGGCCATCTATAGATAGCGTAAGAAAGGCTTATGAAATCTTTGTAGGTTAATCATAAAGGGTAATCAAGAATAAAGATTTAGTCTCAAGATATTCTTCCTTAAATTTGACATATTTTTTATGAAATTCTTTACCTTACCTTTGACTTTATTTCTTTTAAGACTTCTAAGGTGCTTCCTTTTAATGAAACATGTTTAACCTTCGAAAATTTTTTGAAATTCGACAGCAAATTAGTCAATGAATGCAGAAAATGGTGAACATAATTTAGGCTTCAATGATTTATTTACCCAAAATTGATTCGCGGAATGAGTTCCTCCTGTGAAATGATTCCATTTATTTGTCAGATAATG
>KK351074.1:196449-219695 GCA_000671755.1 Glossina brevipalpis | reverse complement strand
ATTGAAAATGGGCTAAATCGGTACCAAATCAGGCCTACACTATAAAGTACGCTGAAAACACTTATGTTGTTTGTTAGTTTTGCTCACGGCTCATAGACTACACGATAAAAACTTCCACGGTATTTCATACAAATAGAAGAAATCCATTTTTTTAAACTTTTTTTAAGACAAAAAAAGGCGGACTCGAATACAATTCTCTTAATTGTGTTTTTTTTGTTATAATTATTAATAAAATGAAAATAATTTCTGTATCAAAAATGAGTAATTTAAGTGTAACTAAGAAAAGTCAAAAGAGAAAGGTAAGTGAGAAGTAGATCGTGGGATCAACTCCATGTTCGAAAGTTGATATTTCTTCTTGATCAAATATTGTTTTTTTGTTTTTTAAGAAAATATGTAAGAGAAATTAATAGAAGTAAATTTATGGAAGTGTTTCACGATAATGTTGGACCTCTTTGAAATAGAATTAAATCTATTTTATATGAGTGATAGGACAAACTTTGATAACTACTCTTACTTCTTAATCTTCATGTTTCAGTAATCGGTATGCGTACGCATACGCTTTAAATTTCCGCACAAGCCAATAAAATCACTTACTACATATAACTTACAGCGTTTAATTTTACGCATGGTTGACGAAACGCACTAAAACAGTTTTCATACCCAGTAAAGAATGAGTACGGTATACAAAGTAAAGTATATACACTTGCGTCATTCCATTTGTAATATCAAATCCGTATAAAGTATTTTCTTTTTCGATAGATATGATTTCTGTATTTCAGTTTCGCGTCGCTGTTCGCTTGTTCGCCTAACATTCTTCCGTTTAGCTTTCAACCTAAAGGTCGGTTCGCTAGTCCGCGTGTTGTATCTCCGTTTACGTGTCCCTCTGGTTGCGCTTGTGTCCCTTTTAAAACTTATTTATTTATCGCTTCGACTTATTTTCCGCCTATTCGCCTGTCTATATATTGCTGTGTTTTGTACCTTCATTTCTCTTTTCATTTGTAGATAAATTTATTTATTTCATTGCATGTTCGCTTGTAAGCTAATGGTTATTTCGTTTATCCGCACTTCCAAGTGGCTCTTTATTCGTTCGTCACTACGTTCATTCATCCGAATTTTTACGTCCGTTTGGTCGTCTACATCTCGCTCACTCACTTCTCCCTTTCGCAGTTTGTTCATCAGTCCCACTGTTTAGTTTTTCAATCGTTCGCTAAAACAATCCTCTGCCGTTTTCTCCATCAGTCAGTCAGTCCATTTGTCCATTCGGCTACTGGCTTTCTCATATGCTGGTTTGCCGCTTATTTCGTCAATGTGAGTCTTTGATATTAGGTTGGTATAATATTTGGCCATTCGTCCATTGCTTGGCCTTTCCCGATCAATTATCTTTCTATTCGTTTACCCTTCTTAACTGTGCGTCTTTTTCATTCAATGTGAAGATCAACTTTGTAAATGATGAACCCGCGAATAATAGAAAGAAGTTAAACAAGAAGATGACCGCAGTATAACGGATGTGGATATAAAATTCGGGATCTGTATTCATGTTTTAGTCGTATGCAATACATATGCCCGTCGGCCCCACTACTGACAAATTCCCATTAACAAACGCTTATGCTGGGTATTCAAGATTCGTTTCAAGAGATACAAAGATTTCTCACTTGTCTTGTTTATAACCGCAGTTGAGTTCGCAGACCGCAAATGAGTAAAAAGTTTAGTTAATATTCAGAAGTCAGAAGAATTAAAAAAATTATGAACAATGGCTGATAGCGAAGTAATACTTGTGGAATTTTAAAATTACTTTATTTTTTTTTTTTTTGGAAAATCATGGTGTTAAGGTCAACTCAGTTCAAACTTGAAACTGTGGTTAAAGGAAAAGCATTTTTTTCGGTTTTGTTTTTTTTTTTTTGTAAAATCATATAATAGGGATTAAGCAGAGAGGAACTTCACTTGTGAACCTATGAATATAAGTATTACTTAGGTTTCGGCTTTGTTGTTGTTATTGTTGTTGCAAAGAGCTCAAGTGTAAATGGCGGTTTATTTAATAGCTCGACTTGAAAGAAAATTAAGTTAAATATGACAATTATTGCAACATACAGTTACAAAGTGAAAGTGTTTCTTAACAATTCATTATGCACATAAATTAATAAATAATTTATAAACAAAAAAAAAAAAATCGTTTTTTAAAATTTTTATTTTACAATTTTTTTTTTCTTTACAGGTCGATGAGAATTCTTTGATGAAACATTTGAAGGAGCATGAGAAAGAGCTTATATTTGGCAAGAATCGCAACAGTAGGTCAAAACTAATGATAACTAATGATAACTAACCGACGTTTTGTTTTCAGTTATTTGTTTTCTTTACATGCATCTCTTTTCCTCTCCTCTCCTCATCTCTTTTCTTTTATAAAATCAGTATATTTCCTCACTCCCGTACAAAATTTATTGCATTTTTGCTTGACATATAAACTTGAACTACTTAACATGCTCTTCTCTATTTTTTGTTGTTGTTGTTGTGTTTGAATATCGAAACAAAGTATTTTCTACTAAAAAACATACATTTTACACTTGGCGTTGTGCCACCAACAATGCCACCATCTCCATCTCCATCGTTACAATCATTACAGCAACTGCACCTTGAGCACTTGTACTCATTTGCATTAAGAAACAAGACCCGATTGTTGTGATTTTTTATGTTCGTTTTTTCGTTTTTTCCTTTTTTTTTTTTTTTGGTATATGAATGACTTTACATTTTTGTTTTCCAGAGCGTGCAGTAAAATTAGTGCATTTAAGTTATCGTCCAGATGCCGAAAAGTTGCAGGCGCTTAACGTCAACCGCACATCAGCTTCTTTGCATCGTCATAAACGTTCGGCTGCTGTAAAAGAAACTACTACTGCCGCAACATCACAACGTCATAGTGGCGCCCAACAAATGCCAGAGGTTTCAGTTGAAATTAAAGGTAATATTAGACGAGAGTATACCAGTCTTGTACGGTAAGCAATATCTACTCATTCTGTAAAGCTTTTCTTTTACATTTGGTTAACATTTGTTTTTATTTAAATGTTTTTTTTTTTGTTTTTCTTATAATTTGTTTTTTTCGTTTTGGTTGCTATTATTTCTATTGTTATGCAGTGAAATTTGAAATGTTTATCTTTAATTAACACTTGACCTACACATTAGCATGAAATTGATAGGTACATACCGTCTTCAATTACTACAAGAGAGAGGGAAGTTGAAGAAGAATTTTCATTTCACGCGTAATTTAAAGGGGATTTCACAGGTAGGTTTTCTATCGTATTAGGAGTGTAAAGGAGTCGAATTATTGAAATTTCTTCTTCAAATTGAACTGACAATCTTTGCTTGGATACTAGTCTTAAGTCTTCTAATAAATTTTTGCTTCATTTTCTGCCTTTATCCTGTTCGCAGCTTTTGTATCTCGGTAGCAATTAGAAAAAATGCGTGCGACATTTTCGTTCATTATAGTTGTTTATTTCATGTGTCTTTTTGGAAGCTTGGTGAAATTATATTTTGAGGAAGTCAGAACATAAATGTATCGAATCTTCTAACTCTGCGTGTGGTTTCAGTTATAAACGTCTAAGACTGCCGCATGGCTTGACGGCTAAAAGAAGATTAGTCTACTACATAGAAAAACTGATCAGAATTCGTGCAAGCAGCTAATATTATTATTATTATTATCATTATTATTATTATTACTATCGTTACATAACATATTATAGTAGAAATTTCGATGGTTTGATCTTCTAATGACCGTAAGTTAGACAAATCATTCGGTTTGTTAATAATGGTGCTTATGATAGAATTCATTTCGAATTAGATTTTGCTATTGAAATAAAAATTTTATCCTATGTCATGTGTATATGTATGTGTATATATATTAGGTTGGGGAAAAGGTAATCCATTATTTTCCAATTCGAAATGTTAAAGTAAAGTCCTGAAGTTCTTATAAAATTGGATGGATTACCTTTTCCCCAAACTAATATCTTTAAACGCACCACCGAAGGTGAGGGGTATATTTAGTTTGTCATTTTGCTTGTAATGCCCAGAAGGAAACTTCGAAGACCCCACAAAGTATATATATTCTTCATCATCAAATGCATCAAATTTGCAATTGATTTAAGCATACCCCTCTGTCAGTCTTTACGTCTGTCAGTCTTTACGTCTGTCAATCTATCCGTCTGTCAGTCTTCCTTCTGTCAGTCTATCCGTCTCTCAGTATATCCGTCTATCAGTCTATCCGTCTATCAGTCTATCCGTCGGTCAATCTATCCGTCTACCGCTCTATCCATCTGTCCGTCTATCCATCTGTCCGTCTGCCTGTCCATCCGTCTGTCTGTCTATCCGTCTGTCTGTCTATCCGTCGGCCTGTCTATCCGTTGGTCTGTCCATCCATCTATCCATTTAATCATCTGTCCGTCTGTGTATTGTCTATGGTAATATCCTCCTGGCCACAACAACGAAAACATCAGCTTGAAATTTGGCAGAAACATTGGAAGTTCTTGCACGCAGTTTGGTATTGCAAACGGGTCAAGTCGGTCGGAGGACACTCCTAGAATATAGCGTAGATTGGGAACAACTCTGTTTTCGATAGCAAAATAAAGTGGATTTTTTGCTTTTTACTCTAAAACCATAGCAAATAGATATATTAAATATTTCCATAAATATTGCGCTAACTCTCCCGTAGTATATGTGCAAAAATAGTAAGGATCGACCAGGCTCATTCGATATAATGGAATATAGAAGTTTAATTTTTTAGTGAAAACGTTTGTAACATTAAGATAGATGCTTCAGAATACCCATAGTGTGTATATATTCTTGATCAGTATGAAATTCGGAATCCTATCGGATGTATACGTCCGTCCGTCTGTCCATGTGTCTGTCTGCTTATCCATGTAATGTCTATGATAAACAACCATCTGGCCGCAAAAATGAAGATATCGACTTCAAATTTCGCAGAAACATTGGAAGTTCTTTCATATAGATGGCTATTGAAAATGGGCCAAATCGATCATAGGTCAGGTCATCGTAAGCTGAAAAGAAAGTCGGTTTTCTGGCGGCTTTACGCAGTTCTACGCAGTTCTAATAGACTGCAAAATAAAAATTTCCCTGATATTCCATAAAAATGAAATGAATGGGCCATGCCCATCTATTAAAATTTGGTCTTTTTCGCCTTTTTTTTACACAAGGGTATAGAAGATTCGGTAGAGCCGAATATAATTTTTTTACTTGTTTTATATTAATTTACATTCAATCCAAGAAGATAACAAGCGAATATTGTGATGGATGCTGAGGAAAGCAACAGAGATTATTGTCCCGCAATATATAAGAAATATAATAATATAAATTAAAACGAGCTTTATCATCTAACAAGATGCATTAAAAGATTTAAGGAACATAAATATTAATTTCTAAATTGAATATCTAGTATAAGACAACGTTTCAATCTTCTTATCTTATTGGATTCATCTCAAAGATATATTACCGAAGGATTTGCAAGATTGCTCAGCCTGATAAGTTATACAAATCGAAACTAGAAACGTTCAATTAAGTATATTGAATATGAGTGTGTATCGAATATAAGTCTTCATTGAGTTTGCATTTCAAATAAGCTGAAAATGATTGCATGGACTGGATCTCTTCTGAATGAACATTAGAATCTTTTATCTTTTCTATATATAGAATATTTATAATAATCTCAACTTCCCCTTTGCCCTACAAATCTTTTCGTTAATTTATTTAAATTACTTTTCATTGCTTGCTATGGAAAATTTCATTTCATTTCCTATCTGGAGCATAAACACTATCCATCTTATGAATATCGTATTAAATTTCTAAAGAAAAATCTACGCCTGGTTGCTTTTAAGTCACAGCTTTGGTGTTTTCTTTTTCTGTTTTATAAATATTGCGGTCAATGTATTTTAATTAATTCATTTTCGTGTATATGTCTGTCTATGTGAGAGTAATGCGAAATATGTACAAATATATTTTAAAAAGAAAAAAAGAAGAAACTTGAACTTTGTCTGCTTGTATAATTAAAACAATATAACAGCAGCAGCAGTAACAGCAGCAGTGGCAGCAACAACAGCAGTTGATATGATATTTTGCATATATTGCATCTCTTTACAGATAACGAGCACACGGTTAATTTGAGATTACGGCAAACACCGCAACTAATCGACGATGCTTTTGTATTCATACGACGTTATGCTAATTCTTCACAGTTAATAGAAGATTCACACAAACTGGTAGCGAAATTGGAAAGATGTTTTTATCATAATGAGAATTCAGCCTTAGATTTGTGTGATGATTACAATATGGTAAGAGAGAGAAGGAAAGCATCCCTAGAGAAATCATGAAATCAATAATTGTGTAATATCGTTTATCGTAGCGTGGAATATTTCATTACAATAATACGGATTTCATTATACATCCGTTACCTGAACGATTTGGCAATTCAAGTCATATTATATTAGAGTCAGAAGGTAAATTGTATGATAGTTTATGGTCGAATGCATCACAATTCTCTGATGTCGGTATACAATTTGAGCCGGATCTGGAAGAGTTTCAAGAATTCAATGTTCGTAATAGAGAAAAGGAAAGGAACGTTACACGACCAATTGATTTTTTGAAAGATAAAAAAAAATTACATCATAAACATCATGTACCAGTGAATTTGCGTTTTAAACCGCGACATCATCAACATCATCGTTATGGTTTATATCAAAAGCATTGCAAATCTCATAATTCTACACAACAACAACAGCAACAACAATGTAAACATCGACAACGTCGTCATATATCATCCGCTGGACAATGGCAAATACCGGATGTCTTGCATATAGAAACAGCGATCTTTGTCGATAGCGATCTCTTCAAGCATATGGCAAAGAATTTTCCCAAAGATACTGGTTCTCATTTGATACGTTTCGTTTTGGCCATGATTAATGGCGTACAATTGTTATATCATCATCCATCGTTAGGGCGTAGAGTAAATTTTGTTTTGAAACGTTTAGAGATTTTAGAAAAAGATCCCTCCGATCTAAGGAGATCAAGTGATATCGATGTTTACTTAAGCAATTTTTGTAAATGGCAAAATAGTTGGAATCCATCTAAGGATTCAGATCCGTTTCATTATGATCACGCTGTTATATTAACCGGTAAGAAGAGTTTTTATTTTATATATTAAAATCAATAGCAAAGATTTTCTCTATCGATAATTACTACGCGTGATTAATAACTTGTGAGTTATTCAAGGTCTCGATTTGTATGTGGTGAGTAAGAATGGTAAAGTAATTAGTCAAGTAGTTGGTCTTGCTCCAGTGGCTGGCATGTGTATATCAACATCGTCTTGTACGATAAATGAGGGCAAACATTTCGAAAGTGTTTTTGTGGTTGCCCATGAAATTGGTCACAAGTAAGTTTTCTCTCGTTGTATACACATACAAACAATGATACTTAAATTAGTTTTAAATTTTTTTTCCCTATAGCTTGGGTATGCGTCATGATACTGCTGATAATAGTTGTGATCCTACCTTACATATAATGTCACCAACATTGGGTAGCGGTAAAACAACTTGGTCGAAATGTTCTCGTACCTATTTAAACACTTTTTTAGAGTAAGAGCTTTGAAGTTCGTTTAGTAGAAAAGCTACGGTAGGTTACGGTTGCTTTTTGTTTTCGTAGAAAATCACAATCGAAATGTTTATACGATCGTGGCAAATTTACACCGAATCTTGATCATTCCGCCGATGGTTTGTTACCGGGTGAGCGGTTTGAAGCCAATCTACAGTGTATGTTGAAATATGGCAAAGATTCATTAAGAGCGCGTACCCAGACAATGACAGATATATGTCGTGACTTACACTGTCAAAGAGATCGTTATACATGGACTTCACATCCAGCTCTAGAAGGCACTTCTTGTGGTGATAACATGGTATGAACTTATTATTATTTTTTTCTTTTTGAGACTTTCGCTTGATTTGGTCTTATTTTAGTGGTGCCGTAATGGTCAATGTATTGTTAAACGTGCGCTAAGTTATGCGGCATCAAAACATGCCCCAAGTTTAACAAAACCCGCCTACGATAAAGCCAGCTTTTTGGATAATACAAAAGTTGGGCATTTGCTACATGAATATCAAAAGGTAAAAAAATATTTGCTTTATGTATGCTTCCCGAGCTTAAAGAGATTGGGAATGGAATAAAAAATTTTTACTATTACGGGTTCAATATAGAACAAGTAAGAAAGTTATATTCAGTTGTGCCGAATCTTTTACCCTTCCTTTAAAAAAGGGGGAAAAACTAATTTGTAATAGCCGGGCGTGGTAATGAAAGAAATTTTAAATGTTTCTACCAAATTTGAAGCCGATATCTTCATTTTTGCGGCCAGGAGAATGTTTACCACACACATTAGATAGTTAAGCAGCCAGGCAGAAGGACAGACGTACCGACAGATACGTCTAGGTGGATTCCGAATTCCATATTGATCAAGAATGTGTACACTTTACGAGCCTTCTGAAGAATTATTCTTAATATTACAAACGTTTCCACATAAAAATTTAATTTCAATATTCTATTATATGAAATGGCCGTGGTCAATCCTGTTATAGATCTATCTCCCATGGTTTATGAGTACTAAGCAAAAAGCCCAATTTTTTTGCTCTTAGTCTACGTCGTACTGTGAGCGCGCCCTTTGACCGATTTGATACGTTTTTAATACCAACTTGCGTGCAAGAATTTCCAAACTTTGAACCAAATTTGAAGTCGATGTCTTCATGTTTGCGGCCATGAAAATGTTTACCACAGACATTACACAGACGAACAGACGGACAGACGGACATGCTTAAATCGATTCTAAATTTGATGCTGATCAAGAATATATATACTTTGTGGGGTCTCCGAAGTTTCTTTTTGGTACTTACGAAGCAAATGACAAAATGAAACATACAATGGGTAGGTGGGTACAATGAATAAAATGCGATGGATTCTGCGAGGTGCTAAGTAAAGAATCGATCGAAACGATATATTATTTCTGAACAATAGTATATGATTTGCGCTTCTTGTGCAGATCTCCTAAGAACCTTGTTGCGTACATTCCGCAGTAACCAACTAAAGAGAAAGTACTCACTTCACTTTATTGTCACTTATATATGAATCGATATTTTCTTATCTATCGACTGCTATACGAAATTTCTTTCTGCCCTTAGACGTTGCGCTAATGATTAAATCTTTAAAAATACCAAGCATTTTTAAGATCAAATAATCGAAATAAAAATTGAAAGAAAATTTAATAATTTGCTACTATTCCCAGATCAGAAAGTATCAATTGCCTTTCACTTCTTTTAATCTAAGTTCAAAATGGTTAAATAAATTTTTTTTACAGCCTCCTAGTAGTTGGAGCGACTGGAGTGAAGCGAGTGACTGCGATTCTGGCTGTTTATATGGACCTTCAAAACGTTTGGGTGAAGGCAGTACCGGTTTGATAACCTATACACGTCAATGTCTAGATCATAAACGTCGTTGTTTGGGTCGAGATCGTAAATATCAATCTTGTATAGCTAAGCAGTGCTATAGTGTTCCGATAATTACTATTGAAAATTATGCCAGAAAAGTTTGCGAAAGTGTTCAGAAATTTGATAATGAACTTACTGGCGAAGGGGAACAAATTGTGGGAAATATCGAAGAATCTTGTAAAGTTTATTGTAGAACAAAAACAAACGGTACTAAATCAAGGAGAAGAACTTTTCCGGATGGTACTACTTGTCGTTCAATATTTTATGGGCATAATGATCCATCGTATTGTATACAAGGACGTTGCGAGAAATTCTCATGTGAGAATGTTACCGGAAATTATTATAAAATTGATCCAATATTCTGTAAAGTGAAAGAAGTAGAAGAAGAAAACGCAGAAAGTGCAAAGAGATCGAATACATTTAGTAATCATATACCAACTACCATAAATAAGTATAAGGAACGTAATGAAAATTATAATCAAAGAAGTGGTTATAACGATGAAGATGACCAGGAGAATAGAAGGAGAGGGACCGGCATTTATGGTCCTACGACTGTACGTAGTAAATACGAAAACGGTGAGTTCTCTTTTTCTTTTTTTTTTTGATAATTTTTTTAATTGATTTTTTTTTGTTTCATAAAATTAGAGGTAGCTTTGCGGCCTTTCCACGGTCAGAGACCGAAAGTTAAAATAAATTCCCATAATTCTTGGAACAAATATACTTATCATTTAAATGATTACAAAACTAGTGAAGCTTTACCACCCGTTCCAACAACGTTAAGACCCTATGAAAGTGAATGGATTGTGAAGTCTGGTTGTCATTCTAGTTGCATGTCAAAATCGAAAGGCGTACAAGTAGTGATAAATAGACGAACTGGTGTCAAGAATATACAATTGTGTACGCATTCAATAAAGGTTTGAGAGAAATGCTTTTATTTTTGACATACATTTTGAAAAGTTTTTCGTTTTATAGCCTTGTGAACGTTTGCAATCTCCTATCGAATTTGCTGAGAGTACTTGCTCTCGATATAAATTAAAAGTACGCGGCCTATCCGGTCATGGCACACAAATTGCTGCTAGTGTTGAAAATCCGGATCGTAGTTGTCGCGTGGGTTGCCAAGATGAATTTATAAAGCATCGTTTCTATTTGGTTAACGGAAAATACGGACATTTTCCTTTGGGCACGAAATGTTCAGCTACTGAAGAACGTTATTGTGTAAATGGAAAATGTTTAGAATTTGGATTAGATAATATACCTTTGCAGCAATCGCATATAAGCTTGGCTTTATTCCGTAATAGACGTTCACTTAAGAAGCATAAACATCACATCAATGGACGAAATCCATCTAAAATTCGACGAAAACGCAGTTTTTTATATTTTGATCCGGTTAATATAACAGAAACTTTAACACAAGATTTCATTAACGGTATTGTTAACAGTATTATTAAATACGAGGAGAAAAATATGAGGGGTTAGTAGGTCTCGTAATTAATGACGAATAAGAGTAGGAGCAAATCATCTTTATTTTTTAGATAAAATAATTTTCGTTTTATTTCACTTCCAGATGATTCTTTATCCGATGATCAGATAGAATTTACGGAGCCAATACACTATTCTATGAATGATGAACTGATTGAAAAATAGAATTTTAGTTAAAGATATTATTAAATGTTCTTTTTATCTTTTTCAAATATGCATGCTTCGGCTTTTTTTCGTGATGATATTAAAAAATTCGTTTGAAAACGTGATATTTTTATAAATTAATTATTGTACTTATACATACAAGTAAACATTTTTAGTTAATAAATTAGTTTGATTTGTACTTAAAATAATATATATTTTAGTTAATAAATTATATATGTGTGCGAGACAAATTCTTCAAGACTTAGCAACTCTTTATTTTCACATAGTGTTGAATACTGTTTATTTAATGGGCATTGATTCCCTTGCCTCATGAATTGAACTATTGAACTACAAATACTATGTGAGGTGGTGGTGGTAGGTGATACAAGAGAGTAGATTAAAGGCACATGCAAGACATAGAAATTCCATTAGTAGGTTAGTAGTAGATTGTTGTAATGTTTGCCAGATAAGGGTGGAGCAAAACAAAAAATTTCTTAAGACTTTTTTGATTAGTTTTTCAAAAGAAAGGAAAACAAGAACTAAGATAAAATTTTTGGGTTCCGGCCACGATATATTTCTTATGCAAATTAAATATTTTTTCACTCGCTTAAAAGAGATAACGTTAACCTCGAATTCGTCAGGGCTTGCCCTATTTTTTTATATCTCTTCCGGAAATATTGAAATAATCTGAAGCTAAGGCTGTAAACACAATGAAGCCGCGCTTATATTCCCCCGAATGCAAACATATGGGAAGCAATATAAGTGAACATAATAAAGCCGATAATTTTGCTAGTATTTTTCTGTTCCCCGAGTATGGGAATAAGTAGCACAGCTTCATAGGGTCTGATGGACTTAAGAAGATATTTTTAAAAAACTATATTATTCATATGGGATATCTTTTAAGGACGTTTCTTTGATCTCTTAATCATTTGATTTAAAAACGATTTCGTAGTTTCCAGGAAATTTTCTTGAAATTTCAAATAAATCCACTGAAAATGAATTTTATCGGTTGGAAAAAGTTCGGCACTTTAATAAAAAATCTTTTTTTGGTGTTTCTTGTAATAGTTTATCTGAGTTTAATCGTACGCTCGGCATAAGCACAAACATTTCTCTAAATGAACCGTTACTCCGGGAATATCTCCTCTTCGTATGCGAACGGGATATAGAGACGGGCTTAGGAGACCGTGGGCGAGGTTTACATCCGATCGATAAGTGTTTCGCCATATGCCAATCGTAATTAAAGTATGATCTACCGTATTGGTAATTGAACCCGACTAAGCCGACTTAACTTAAAAAGTTCCTCTTCGTTTCTACTACGCTATACGCTTTGTTCATCTAAATGCTGTCTGAAGGTATTTAAGTCGATCTTATAAACAATGAAAATTTACTTAAAGAATGCAGCTGTCGATCTGAAGAAAGTTCGTTTTGTTGTCTAGTAAGTCTGTATGGATTTATTTATTGAAAAATTTACAGGAATAAATTAGAGTTGCGCTAAGGAAATTTAAGCTGATCTAAGTGAACTTATCTATAAGGCCCATATACTAAACTCTATTCTAAAGAAAATGCATCAAAATAATGTCAAAATTTATATCTGATGTATTGAATATTTTATATAAACTCCTGGTTTTATTTTATTTTATCTAAACAGAGGTGTATGGATCTAACGGAAAGTTTCGTAAAACGATCTAATGTGTGAAAACTTACTTCTTCGCTATTTATAATTACGTGTACTAAGTACACTGTACACAGTATATCCAGATGTAATGAAAATTTGTCTAAATGGCCTATTAAAAGAATGTAAGCCGATCTAATAAAAACTTATCTATCTGGCATAAGTCTTTACTAAAAACGTATGCGTATTATAATAAAAACATGCTGGGAAAAATTTTAACATTATTTACAAGATTTATATCCATAGGTCTACGGAAGATTTATATAACAGACATAAACTCCTAGGAAAAGTACACATACTTTCCTAACCAATATTCCAATCGATCTAAAGAAAAGGTATTTAATAGACATCTGCTATGTATAAGTGAAATGGAAATTACTTTAAGGGACTTAAAATATAACGAAAGAGCTCTCTCTTATAAGTAAGTTTAAACATTGATCTTGTCAAAGCTTGCTTGAATGGCCTTTTTCTTTAATAAAGGCATATAAAAGCGTTTCAGCAAGACCTACCTAAACAGCATAAATATCTATCTGTTATAACATATACTACCTGGTCTATTTGGTTTATCTTTAAATGGCCTATTAGGTCTTATGGAAGCCAGAGAGAGAGCTGATACTAACTTGAAATTCGTTTATATTATTTGTAACATTTAATCCATTAAAATAATTATATATTTTACTAAAGAAAAATATTTAATTAGAAAAAAAAAACAAAAATGAAAACGTTGTACGGGCAAAACCGACTATAAAGTACCCCAAGCTAGTTGGCCTAATGCAATTCTTTGTTTATTTTCATCCCAAAATATCAGAAATATTACCTTATAGCTATATAAGGGCTTACGAATCCGCTATGCAGACATATGTAGTCCATACTTTCCTTAGCAAATTTATATGAAAAATTATTATTTTATACTTTGTGATAAAATAGAAAAAAAAAAGTATATTTTGCTGCCATAGAAAGGCTTTTTTTGCCCAGAATTTTTATACAGAAAAGGCTTCAAAAAATGTTCTCATTCCGTTTATGATGTTCAGTTTCGTTAGATATGTCAAAATACTATCTTCTGCAGGCTTTTGTCCAAAATAATTTAAAAAAAAAAAATTTCTTTTTTTCAGACTAGGTATTTGTAAGGGGCAAAGGCCGTAAAAATTTTTGGAGACAATTTTTTAATAGCGTTCGTCTTTTTCTGAAAGCAGGTCTTTTAAATCAAATTTTGGACAGCCTAGAGACACGCGGGTGTATTTAAATCAATTCAGGCAATAAATCTGAATCGACCGGTATAATGAACGGTAGATATAGGTACCTTCGTCCCAAATCCTTCTAATTTCTTGTTGCATACATACGCATAAATTCAATATACTCTTATCACAAGTGCTTTATAAAAACAAAACTTTTCAAAGCAAAGCAAAACGTGCCAATATAAAATTCAACAACAAGTGCACGAGTACACGTATGTATTGTAAAGAAAAATCAAAAATGGAAAGTTTCTTCTTCTTTTTATTTCTCTTTCAGACGCTCTTTCTCTCTCTCTCTCTCTGTGTGTGTTTTTAAAATGTGGCAAAAAAACTGCATTAGATAAAACAACAATGAAAGAACCGGATATACTACAGTCTATTAAGGATACGCGAACTAAAAGGTCGCCAAGTGGAAAAAAGTGAGCGCTAACTAAAAATCTTATACTAAATAGTAATTATATATAAGACTTAGTGTAAAATGTGATATAAATCATTTGTGCTGTGTGTGTGTATATTTCTCTTTAGCTAAACGAACTTTCTTTATTTAGAATAAATTTGCATAAATTAGTTCAATTTCTGTGTATGCTGCTCTTGTTCTTAATGTAAAGGACATTGACCATATTAAACTGTTGAATTTAAAACACAGGGTCAGTGTAAGTAAACTTGGAAAAAAAAGAATTCAAGACTTTCCAATAAGTGCCTCCCGCTATAAAGAAAAAATAATTAATTAGTGTAAGAAAAAAAAAACAAAAGACACAAATTGTTAGAAAATCAATAACAAAAAATATATTTATAACGAATTTTTGTTTTTTGAATTTTTTTTTTGTTCTTATCGAAGAAAAAGCTAAATAGTTTTTAGTTAGTATTAAGCAGAAACGTCAACTGAATTTTGTTTAATTCTAAGAAAGTTACAAACAATTGTCTCTTAAAACATAAGCGGATGTTTTGTTATTATTTTCGACCTTCAACTAAGCAATTACTTATGATAAGTGTTTGAATCACAATGTCAAGAGGAAGAAATATGAAAATTATATTTCATTTGGCGATCAATCTTGAATTCAACGTAAATATATAGCACCCAGAGATTATATGTTTTAAGAGGACACCATTGTTTGCCAGGAGGTATCTATCTTACCTCGAAATTTTGTAAATTTTTGGAATAATTTGTAGAATAATATTTAGAAAAATTTTGCAAAATTTGAGTACTTTATTTTACGTTTTTAACTTCTTCTCTAACACATTTAATTATAAGCATATATAAGCAAAGATTCTTTTCCTTACAACAATTTTTGTAATCATAACATGTTCGACTGGAAGTCTGATATAGAGTTTTTATGGGTCATGGTCAATATTTTTGTATTTGCAGCCTTTTATGATTCTTAAAAAAATTTCTTAAATCTTGGGGTGTGTGATAGATGTACTTGGTGTTTTTAATTTATCGAATGTTTTTTTGGAATAGAAATAAATAAGTTCAACGTATCACTCACTTGTAAGTAAATAAACACAAAGAACAGAGGGACAGATAGATGCCCATTGCTAAAATTAACTTAGAATTTTGTAGAATAAATAATTTGTAGATCAGTTTTTGGGGTCTTAGAAACGAAATTGAATATTTAACATAACTTTTAGTATAATGTTTAACATAAATTTAATATATTTCTGTCCACGTGTGAACGTTAAACTATTTTTTATACCAAACGCAAAGGATGTGGATATACTGATTTAGTCATTTCTTCCAGAAGGAAGATTTAGAGACCACACAAAATGTGTATATTTCTCATCAGCATCAAATTTAGAATCGACTTAAGCAAGTCCGTCTGTCCGCTTGCCCGTGCGGCCGTCGTTCCTTTTGTACGTGTGTCCGTTTGTCTGTTTGCCAGTGTGTCCGTTTGTCCGTGGATCCATTTTTGCCTGTGTCCGTCTGTCCTTGTGTCCATTTGTCCGTGTATCCGTCTGTCCTTGTGTCCATTTGTCCGTGTGTCCGTCTGTCCGTGTGTTCGTTTTTCCGTGTGTTCATTTTTCCGTGTGTCGGTCTGTCCGTGTGTGCGTCTGTCCGTGTGCCGATGTGTCCGTCTATCAGTCTGTCCGTCCATCCGTCTGTCCGTGTGTCCATTCGTTCGTGTATCTATCTGTCCGTGTGTCCATTTGTTCGTCTGTCCGCGTGTCCATTTGTCCGTCTGTCCGTGTCCGTGTGTCCCTTCGTTCGTGTATTCGTCTGTCCGTTCATCCGTTCGTCCTTGTGACCATTCGTTCATGTATCTATCTGTCCGTGTGTCTATTCGTTCGTGTGTCCGTTTGTTCGTGCGTCCGTATGTCCGTGTGTCTATGTGTGTGATGCCTGTGGTAAATATCTTCGATTTTGACAGAAACATTTGGAGGTTTTTCCACGCAGGTTGGTATTGAAAAAGAGACAAATTATTCAAAGGACACGCACACAGTACGACGTAGACTAAGAACATGTCCGTTTTCGATAGCAAAATAAAGTGGTTTTTTTGCTTATTACTTCTAAACCATAGCAAATAGATTTATGAAAAATTTCCACAAATATTACACTCAAATTGCAAGCTCAAAGCATAAAATAAGCAGAAAAAACTTCTGGTCTCTTCTGCTTTGCTCACTACTCATAGACTACTTCAGGGCATTCCTAAAAAAAAATTAGAAAAAAATCCGCCACGCTCATCTATTAAAATTTAGTTTTTTTTTACGTTTTTTTAAGAGAGAGATGGTGGATATAAAAGATTCCGTACAATCGAATATAATTTCATTACTTATTAATAATTGTTGATGATATATTTTTTTACAAGTTAATCTTATTCCGCAGTAGACAGTTGGAGTATAATTTTTAATTATTGCTATTCCAACTATTTTATTATTTACTACAAACAACAAATTGAAACAAAAAGCTGACCACACTGTTGGCAAACTAATTGAATTAAGGTCAAAATGGTAAATAAAACAAACAAAACTTTACAAGTGATACTTAAGACAAAAAAGCATGAAAAGTTATAAAATTTACCCCAGAAAAAGGAAAAATAGAGAGAAAAGTTTTTCTTGCCTTAAGACGAATTGTGGGTGGGTACCCCCATCCCCTGAAGCTAATAAATGATAATGTTTCGAATTGAGACTATTTTTGTATAAAATTTTAATTAGGTTCGTTGTAAATATCTGCACCAAATTACATGTCGATATATGCTAATAGTTTGTAAGTTGTTAAGATAAAATATTTTCGATAAACATCTCCGAGATCGCTTCAACTATTGTAATCATGATTATGATATATAAAAAATCGATCAATGACGCTTTTAGAACTTTCAAAATTTCAACAAAAAGCTGAGAGGATTCGAACGATATTTCTTAAAAGTGTCTGATATAGATTGTGACCAAACCAATAATTGAAATGAAGCCATAAATGATAGGCATAAATGAATACAAAATCTTATGTCCTAGGTATACAACTACGAAATTCTGATTTTTACAATATCCTAAAAAAGACATTAAATTCAGAAGCATAATAAAAAAGGTTTTATTGGCATCTGTTGACCAACTTGTAGTTACCATGCCAGTAAAAATTTGTTATTTTTTTTGCGAAACATTCATCAAGCATCTTATGGAACAAACTGCTCTCAGCAGCACCTTAAACTGCCGATGCAACGTATTGCCGGTGTTGCCGTTTTTACTAGTCTTCCTCGTTTTTGGATCAACAAACTGTTCAAGTCGATCAAATGTTGTTAATAGTTTTTAATAACATATTAATCCTTCCTCCAACACATTAAGAGCATATAATAGCCGTTCCGTTTCCAAACAGCACTAAACATTATTTTCCTGCTAAGGTGATTCGATCTTGGAGACGATGTAATTGCTGTGTCTGCGATATAATACTTTTTTCCTCAGTAGCGATACGACGGAAAATTAATTTTTTCTTGATCATTTAAGCAAAAATAATGATCTGCTCTGCGAGTGCTCTTTATTTGACATAACTTTTGAAATATCGAACACAGCAAAGCATTTTTTCAATTTATTATTTATGCGCTCTTGATACTTGTTGATGATAAGACAAAATGCTATATATATCAAGCTTTTTTTTTATCAAGCTGTACGCTGCACTTCTGCGGAATCGGTTCCTCATCACCTCATTGTACAATATGACATATAAGTCATGGCTTACTAATGTTTTTTGAAAATAAAGTTTATTTAGCTGTTTTGTGTGTGATTCTTTTTTCAAGTAGAATTGATTAGTTTCTGGAAAAGACTGTGAATCTAAAAAATCTGTATTCTATTGATCTTCGATTGCTATTTGCACGCTTTATATATTTTCCATTGGGAAGCACTGGATTATGGAAAAAAATTCATAATTAATCATTTAATGATCCAAATGAGAAAAGTCTCTGCATCTAATATGATTCGCTACATGTTCATTCAAATTTTTTTAAATGACGTGTTTAAAAAGAATTGTTCCTATGTCCATGGAAAGCAATATACAACTGCGTTTATAAGGTAAATCTTTTTGAACGACAGTGTGATTTATTAATGAAGAAGTTTAAAGAGCAGTGCATTACAGGTAGATATTATTGTTAATAAGAATCTCTGTAAGGACAAATAATGTGGCTCAAACCGATTTTCACTCAGGTGGAGCACGCTCTGAAAGTAATTCAAAATAGGAGTCGAAAAAAAATTGTTTACTTCTGATCTAAATAGCTTAAAAGAAGTCGATTGATTGTATATAATAATTAAAACAATAAGAACTACTATAAATAAAATTGCTTTGCTTCCACTTCATTCACCATCCAGTGATGCGTGCTCTGACAAACTTTTCTACAGATCAAAAAACAAGTTCAAAAATCAATTACACAACAATTCTTCTTATTTAATAGGAATAAAAACCTGTAGTTTTTTATCGTAAACAGTTTTGAATAGAAAATTTATTGCTCCTGTATTCGTGATAAATTTCAATACATATATATATCTCGGTGAATTGCAGCTTTTTGTTATAAATTTACGGAAGAAATTAAAATTTTAGGTAGCGAACAGAGTAGCGAATTAACTGTTGTCTTGAGCTATTTTTCTTCATTAAGCATACAAATTAGGAGTTAGTTAATGAATTAACAAAGACCGACTGGGTTAAGATCCGGATAATATTTTCAATTCTCAAAAGTTTCTATATCGGCCTGGGAAGGATATAGTATAAGTCAGTGGGCTTCCTATTTGCAACACTCTTATGTATAAGTGACCAGCGTAAGACCCTCTGTCGATTTAAGCATATATTTGTCCATCTGCGCCGATCACTTTGCTTTATGTATAACTGTTTTGCTTTTTGTCCGTTTGCTTATTTGTCGGTGGTGTCTTGATAGAACGCTTACAGTCGCAAAACCTAAGAAGGCGAAGAAGCTTATATTATTTTCTAAATAATTTTAGTCTATCACCCCTGAATATAAAAGCTGTCGATTTACAACTATGCCAGCAAAAAGAACAAAATTAACTGAGTAAGAATCCGTAGCGAGCGTTGATCTGAAATTCAGTAAAACCGTTAACGAACGCCATATAAAACTTCGGATAAAAAATTAACAGAGTTCGTTTATAACTACGTTTACGAGAGAAGGATATTCTAGTCTACTGCCTATAATAAAAATTAAGTTAAAACTCAAAATTATATTCCCACCATATCTAAAAATTCAATTACCTCCTCAACGCCTAACCTACATACCTGTTTTTAATAAAATATTCTCCAATTTTTATAAATTGGCATGAGATAGTGAATATCAAGGATCCGCTCTAGATACATAAAAAAAGAAAAGAAAACTCTTATTAAAACTAAATGTGCCGCAATTTGTCACTTATCTACTAATGGTTTAAGGTGTGATTTTCAAAGCTTTCACACGTTATTGTGTAGCGTAAGTTTATTTGGGAATTCCTATGATTGATTGAAAGCATATCCGTTCAATGTTTTAAAAGCAATCGGTCACACATAGAGAAGAATAAAATGTTAAAGCAGATGGTAGCAAATCCAGCTAACATTAAGTACAGTTGATTAAAAAATAATTTTATATTTACTGTGTTCAATTAACTTATAACCTTTTAACGCCAATCACGAAAGGTAGAGAATATATTGGATTTGTCTTCCCATTTGCTACACTTGGAAACATATATCTGGTGATTGACCAGGTTAAGATTTCCTATAAATTTAGGCAGGGTGTTGCCGCCTTTTTGGCCGGCTCTTATCATCTATTATTGAAATTAGAAAATGTCTTTGGGCACAAATAAAGTTGAGACTTTACCACAACCAGGTCTACAATAACAGGTCTGTCAACATTTCTCGTGATTGATAGACATATGTTGTCTCCTAATTCTCGAAAGACGATCGAAATTTCATGTCCATTTGATCATTTTTTTTACTATTTACCATAGCTTTAGCGACATTTCTTTCGTTATTTTGAAAATGATCGAAAAACCCGAATACGGTATATCGTAAATATTGCTTTCTATATCGATTAAGTTCAGTATTGACTGGTAAAGCATTGCAATATAAGAGGCTTGCTGATATTTAGTTAAGTCAGACGGACACCGATTTTCGTAAAGTGAGCGCGCAACAAAGAACATCAAGAAGCAAAATTTTGAAAACCATTCTTCACAACAAAAAAACGTGAATTTGCAAGAGTATCTCCTGTAGGATATCCATTGCCTCTAACGATGCCTTTAAGAAATTGGTGGATACCCTAAAGAGGCTATGGATACCCTATTTAGCATGGTAGCTTGGGTAAGAGAGAACTGTCTTCTAAATGGAAAAAATTTCCTTTACTCGCAGGTGAACATCAACGTATTATTGATTGCAAAATTGCACGAACTGAAGTTCGAGGAGGTCTCATACACGCGGTATTTTTCAGATTGGACTTATAGTGATTATTATTAAACGTAAACGTTCGGAAAAGAGCTTTGGGCTAAATGATGACCTCATCGCGGAATTTGAAAGTCTTGGCAAATCGTTCCAGGATTGATATGTTAGAGAAGCTTTGGGTACATTTTGTAAACCTTGAAGGAACTTCATTGATGACTGAAGATGAATTTTGCAAAAACAATAATATTTTTCTCTCTTGTGATATATTTTAGAAATACTCATTGGGACTACAAAAATATACATTAAAGCTAAAACCACGCCCCACTAGTAGGTGACTTCAAAATTTGCAAAACTAAACTTTCAACTCATACAAAATGTAAAATTTGGTAAAATTAATGTACCGGGCTCTCTACAATTTCGCTGTAGGTCGATTCGATATAGACCACATTAGTTTGAGATGATGGGTATCAAAAGTTGGACCTGTGGCGAATGCAACTCTCTTATTTGCATAATTTATGATTTTCTGAATTTAAAAAAAAAAGAAATAAATAAAAAACAAAAGCTCTAACACAACTACATTTCTCTTGGGGAAAACTTTAATTATCTACCAATTTAAACATATCTTTCTGGGAATCACAAACGATATCACGAAATGCGTGCATCCAAACCTACTATAGTTGACACAACAATAATTCATAAATCATACACTGTTTTCGTTGTAGTCCATTATAGAAAATCATAGTTTAAGGTATAAACGAATTTAAACGCATATGTTTAAGGTGTTTTCCATCCATTTATAAAATTGGAAGATTGATTTTGCGTAGAATTGCTTACTAAATGTTTAAAGGGTACTTTAAGGTAATTTACCTGACAATATAAAATTGCAAGATTACAAAACTTTTCTAAACAAAATTATAAACAAATTTAAAATCGATTTCGTGTACGTTAGAGAAGTGATTGCAATGCGTTTATAATCATAAAAATCAAAATAGTAGTGAATTGTGTCGAGAATTTCAAATTAGAAAGTAGAGCTAGAATATCTAATAAAATAGAAATAAAACATCTAATAGCATATAATTAGTAAAATTACCCGAAAGTGGAATTATAAAAGGAAAAAATCGAAATATTTTGTATAAAGTGAAAAAGTTCACCCTTCACTTTAACTAAGAATCCCCGTTGCTCCTTACTTTTTTTTTTCGACTCACTAATAAGCCTTTTATAGTGACTACCTCAAGTCGGTAACTTTACTAGTTTTATAAACTCTTTAAGAATTACACTTTAAGTAGTTCAGGTAACATGGGAAAATTTTTTTTAAAAAAGGATTGAAAAGAAATATAAACGAATTTAATGTGTCTAGTGACCGGTGTGGAAATGTACAAACTATCTAACTTACAAGCATACGATAAAAAAAAGCTATTAAAATTAAATGACCATTAAATAATTAGGTTGAAAGGAAAGCACTCACACGCGTATGTTAGAAAAAATAAAACGATACGATAAAAATATTTTATTTAATATTTTTTAATAATCTCTTAATCAGGTAAAGCAGCATACAAAAAGTTTTTTATCGAGTGTTGTAAAGTAGTTGAGGCTTGATAAGTAGTTTTGAAAAATTTGGAAAAGAATCGAATCTTTTTCTCAGGTAATATTTCAGTGAACTTGAGTTACATAATAATCTTATGCTGCTAAGCCTGGAAATTGAGGAATTTCTTGCTTGAATCTCTTAAGGTTTTATTAAATGGAACCAATAGTTATTAAGGTTTTATTACGTCGCTTAAATACGCAGTCCATATCTCTAAACTCGAAAACTGTTTTGGAGGCTGTTGCCTTCAGAGTTGCTTTTAATTTTTCGAGCTAGTTGCAGATTCGAATTTATTATTTGGTTTTCTTCAAGTGTCTCTGATCCTGTTACACACCAGATTTTTAAATTCACCAGAAAACAATTAATTTATAAATTCTTTCTGGTTTTTACATGGTCTTCTTCTCCACTCTTTGCACAATCTTCTTAGGCGAATTTTATGAATTAAGCAGCCTTATCTCATGAAGAGGTAGGTTTACAGCAATATTTTCTCTTCTTGAGTTGCTTATTTAAAAGCATCTGTTTTTCTGTAAAGAGATCTAATGACAATAATTATAAACAAAATTTTTTCGCTTCATTTGTCGGAGACAAATGTTGCTGCAGCTTTGAGGCAATTTCAAGAGATTATAGATATCTAAGAGGGAGATAGAGAAAGGGAGAAAGAGAGATACAGACAGAGAGTCAGAGAAAGAGGAAGATCCTAAGTTTCTAAGAGAGAGAGTGAGAGAGAGGGAGATAGTGAGAGAGAGGGAGGGTGAGTGCGAGAAAAATAGGGAGCGAACGGAAGAGAGGG
>KK351074.1:170110-195959 GCA_000671755.1 Glossina brevipalpis | reverse complement strand
AGAGAGGGACAGATTAAAATATCTAAGAGTGAGAGAGAGAGAGAGAGAGAGAGACAGAGAGAGAGGGACAGATTAAAATATCTAAGAGTGAGAGAGAGAGAGAGAGAGAGAGACTGTAGTCACACGTATGACTTTTTTCGATCTCATTTAGTTGTTAGTTGGGATTAATATTCCCTCAGAATTCCTTCATTATTATTATCGATCGACAGCAGAAATTTTTCTCCAACCTAATATATATTGACACACATATACATTGGCACACGTATGAAAGTGGATATGAGAGTTACTATTGAGGTTTTCAGAGTTCATTTATTTGAAATTAGAATGCATGCCAATGACATACCATAGTGAACTTTTAACGTTTGATGGTTAACAAAAGACGGGTAAATTAAAAAATAAAAAAATAAAAATATATATATATATAAAAAAAAAAAAATAAAAGGAAGGAAGTATACACTTAAACTTAATGGCATTTGGAAGAAAACATGTAACCAGATATAAAGCAAAAGGCAATAAAAATGATTGAAAAGTGTGAAATTGCGAGCATTTGAATCGAATAAAATCTTAAATCAATTAATAATAAATAAAAAGTTGTTTTAAAAAAAGTATACATTAAATATTTATGTAAATTTTTATATAAGACCGTATAAGGACAATAAATTCATTTGAATGTAAAAAACTTAGACAATGTAATGATGTGGAATTTTTTAAAGTGCGTTTGAAATGAATTTCGGTTATTTTGTATCAGTGTTAGTGTTCGATTTTTTAATATCGTTTCGGTTAACGTCGTGTTTCTAAACTTGAAATTTGAAATATGCCACCAAAACGTCGACGCCGCTTTCAAGGAATTTATTATCATTCATCGCCACCAAAAGGTAAACTTTTCTTTTTCTTTCCTTCTCTATCTCTTTTTCATTTCATATAATTTTCCTTGCTTTTCTTTTCTTACGTATTTTAATTGATGTTTTAAGTGTTTGCTGATGACACTATAGCACGCTAACTATTATGTGGTTTTTTCTTTTATTGTATGTGTGGAATTTCATTAGCATAAAAAGGTGTAGTTTGCGTGCTTTCCTTTACACACTCGGTTGTCAATTATGCTTTATATTGTTAGTGTAATTGCGGTACTTTTTTGATTAATGCGAGGTTATTAAAAAAAATGTTGAACATAATAAATTTTTATAACAAATGATAATTTGCTGTTTTTGCTTATTAAGATTTCTATGATAATTTTCAAAAGAGCAACAAGTCGTTTTTGCTCAGCGGTCTATCTATTACTGGTGCAATAAAAATATGAATAATTTTTTCATTTCTCTTATGATATAAGAACATATAATATTGTGAAAGGTAGCAAGTCTTAATCATTTAAATCAAACGCGATTATATCAACGAGTAGTTTTTGTTTTTCTTACTTGCAATACCTTAACTCATATCCGTATTGAATTCCCTGCTAATATCCTTAGTAGTTTATGAGATAGGTGTGTTTAGTTTCATCTCAAACAATGAGTTTTCAAGAATAGTCAGAATTCACAATAGTCAGAACAGTCGTTCTTTTTTGGCTTCCGAGGCTTTATTGTAAAAAAGCTGCTATAAATTTAATATTCAAAATATTGCTTATCGCTGACCATCACTTTCTCCCAGTTTTAGAAAAATATAAATTCCATAAGGGACAGACTGCCGACGCTTTAAGAAAAGACGTTTTTCTTTTGGATATGGTTATAAGAATGAGACCTCCACTTGACCAGACAATAAGTAATCGTTATTAGTCACTAGTTATAAGTCACAGTGTTAATCGGAAAGAGTAATTTCTACTGATAACGACGCATAGGATAGCAGATTCCAGATTAGTGTTGCTTATGTTTCCTGAGCGAGTTTTGCTATAGGGAGCCGAATTTTGTTATACTGAAAAGTCAAGATATTAAGACTTTTGACTTGACTTTTGTTCCAAATTTACCAGTAGTTGTTGGTAGCGTTCTTTAATGATGGTTCGAATAAACCAACGGTATAACATATCTGTCTGACCCTCCTAAACGAGTTCACCGCGAATATTCAACTTTTTCGTCCAAGTTAATAGTTCGCCTTGTCTGCGTCACGATTATTTGTGCTTTGAATATCGTACAGGAATTATTCTTTGTCGCTTGTAAGGATTTAGCAGCATCATCTTTCGAATAAAACAGCGAAAGAAAAGTTTTCGGCAAATGACGATAATTTGTCTCGTAAAGGGACATTTTCAATCAAGAATAAATACATGGTGCGGACGCAAATCGAGCAATGTTACAATGGGATTTTATCGACAAATTCCTATGCTTATTGTGTTTCCACTTCCATATGTCGTTAAAGCTGTTTATTGGAAAACCGCGGAGATAAAGTTGTAAACCTATTCAATCAGCCGAATAGAGATTTTGCAAGTTGAGTTTCTTATAAGCAAATCTGAAAAAGTTAGTGCAGTATCAGATTTGATTTGTCTTTCTTCATATCTAGTGCCAGGAGTGTTAGGAGCCCTCGAAGTAGGCATCTTCATTTACTTCGACTTAACAACGCGAACGCGTTTTTCCACTCCGTGTGTCATCGAGCACCTCGGCGTTAAACTTTCACGGCAGAAACCCATGTTAAGTCACCAGAGACATGTGCAGTGTGAGAAGATGCATTATCGGAATACAGTAACCAAAATTGCCCATCGGAAGGAACTCGGCCAAAATGCGCGACACTGAGCCGACTGAAATAATCTTTTCTTACTATTGCTGAAAAATTTGTTAATATTAATTGCACACTACTAAATTTCATTTCGATTCACATTTTCTTCCCATTTTCTTGGTAAAACCGTTATGTCACGACTGCAGAATTTGAGTTCAGTTAACTCCATGAAGTGTGCCTCTTTTGAAGTCATCTTTGCACCATTAAGAATGTGCTTCAGAGAGCGGAACAAATAGTGGTTTGACCACCAAAGGTGTATATGGTCTGACATTATCGCGGGGTGTACGGCGCCTATTTTTCCATAGATTCTTTTTCGTTTTCATCAATGCTTTAATCGCAATAGTTATTGACAACGGAAAGTCGGATCAATTATCTGAAAAGATTGAACCAGCTCTTGATGTGCGATTGCCTACTAATATACACATTTATGATTGGTTTTAGGTGAGCACCTGCTTATGAAAGGTTAATCTCACGATGCATCAAAGCAGAAGATTATTTTCAAAAAACGATAGTCTGTGTCCTTCACGCTGTAGAACAATCTTCTGCCTGTTTTATTAGAACTTATTGGTATTAATATTCTCAGTAGGTTTTCAAGACATTTTGTTCTCTTGAAGTCACCACAATGCCGAACTAAGCAGTATTAAATATGAGAACGTGACGGGAGTTGGGGTTGTGTTGATGAATTTTCAAGTACATAATAATACAAGTGATAGGTAGTAGGATAGTAGGACCTTCCGCGATGTCTAGCGTATCTAAAGATCCAAATAATACCGCGGAGATCAAGTTGCTCTAAGAAAGTTTCCTCCTTGTAAGTATTGCTTGCCCAATACACTGCTTGGAGAATGCTTCTTGCCTGATGCTCGGGGAGCATCGCGGTTGAAGTAGCTGGATGGAAACATCCTCTGACTTTGAAGGAGACTGTGGATTATACTTCGTAAACGTTTGTTCGAAATTGTGTAGAGCCCATTACGATCGGGTTTGTTTCGTTGCTTGAGGAATACCGATTATCGTTCACTAAAAAATAGTGCTTTGCTTAAGTGCACCGTGAGGTTGAACTCTCAGAGTAGACACTCATATAAAACCCATAATTGCAATCAAAAACATATAAGTTTTACGCTTTTTTTTTCGACTTCATCGTTCAAAAATGCTAAATTTATTACCCAAAATATTCCACCACTACCAGTCACTACCATTTCTTACGTTTTTGACAGGGTATGGGTTTCGTCAAAAGAAAGGAATCCAGTTTAGCCAACCTTTGCTGGACTGTTGCTGTTGATAGCATTGTTTAGTGATAGCGTTCGTTTGAAGTTATTCATAATATACTGATCCTATAAACAGGAGAGAATCTTGCCTATATCCAACCTTCCATATGTGGCACTTCCGTGGTGGCTAGTGCTGTGAGATTGTTCTGTTCACAGGTTATCACTGGTTATCGCTTTCTTCTATACGGCAATCCATCGAACTTCGTCGTACCAGCATCGATATTAGGCAACAAAGATCGTACATCTCCCGAATGAGGAGGCCTTGGATATTCGCTTTTACCTTGGATAGCTTGCTTCGCTCGAATCATTGTTTTTTACATTTTCCACACGCTGTGGTGCAATGTATTTGCCATCCTTCCCGATACAGCAATGATTTATCTCAAAATACCCGCTCGTTTTTGGCACAGAACTCTTAAGCTTGCAAAGGCTGTATTGTGTATACTTAAGAAACTTGCAATTATTAGTATCCCTTGTAGATCGTTTTCGTTTTTCCCCCCCAGTGATTGTTTCTGTGCGCGACCTGAGAATTCAATCTAGAACACATCTGTTAAATTTTAGCGAAATCGCAAAATAATCAAGTATATTTGTTGCCCACTTCTGGCTTTTACAAATAATGTTCTTACGTTTTCTTTTCTTATATTCTTAACCATCGTCAGTGGATATATCAAAGAAAAATAAAACTTTTTTGACGGAATTTAAAAACAAATCTTCGCCTACATCTCTAAATTATGTTAAATATATCCCAATTTGTATAAAAAGTGAAAGTTGGTTTTTCCACTTAAAAACTGTTACAAATACAAATGTCATAGAATACAGATATATTAACTTCGCTACTGCATTGGTAACATCTAGAAGAAGTAAACGTAACAAACTATTACGTACTTAGTTTCTATAAAAACGTCTCTATTATGTCCAGTTTCAATAGTTTGGTTTGTGTAGATGTTAAAGTAAAGGACGTCATTACGTGTGAATTGAAGTTCAACTTAACACAATTAAGTCTCTGAGTATAAAGAACGTTACTTCATTATAACAGTTATGTCCAATCGGCCTATAACGTATTTGCCTCAAGTTTATGTAAATCTTTTATTAGATCATTATCAAGCTATTCTACATAAAGGCCGAAAAAATTAAAGGTTGTTTTTTGATTTTTTTTTTTTTTTTTAGCTTTTTTATAAGAAAGTCAGAAATATTTTCCAGAAACTATTTTATATGTGATTTAGTTATTGACCGGCTTTTGAAGTTAACAGAAGTTTCGTTTAAGCTTAAAGGAAACAAAAATTTTGGTAATTCATACTATTAGAAAAGAGGTCGTATGTTGGCCTGTGTGTGTGTGTGTGTGTGTGTGTGTTACTTTTGTATTAAATAAATACACTCACGCTAAGAAAATTAGTGAATGTAATAATAAAAAAAAAAATAAAAATTTAATAAAATTGTTTCTTTTTCTTATTAAATTACAGTTTTATCCATGAATGGGCACATGTCAAATGGCCATAATCGGGGACGTAAGCGCGATGTAGATGGTAAGTTTATTGATTTTTAAAAATTTTTTTCTTATTAAAACACAAACACCCAAATTTGTTTTGTATAATTACTTGAGATTATATAAAACCAACATTATACTCTACGAAATTTTCTGCACATTCTTTACAAAGCGAAATTGAAATAAAAATGTGAGGAATGTTCTGAACATTTATTGCAAAGAAAAAAAAAAATATAAAAAAAACTTATCAGTAACTACAGGAGCATCATTCTTTTATTGGATTAACATATTAACTTGTGAAAATAAGTGATAGAATAATTTTTGTAGTTACGCGGACAGAGCGAAAGCTACAATTTTTGCTAATTTTTTTTCGTATGGAAGGAAAGTTGATAAATTAATAATATTCGAGGTAGTTAGGAAGCATACATTTAAGAATTAAAAGAGAAGTATTTTTTAAAAATACTAAGGAGTAGTATCGTTAGAGTCAATCCTCGTTAGGCATGTTTAATTTGGGAAGTGTCCTCCGGATTCATTGTGAATATCAAAATATCCATCGACCCATTCATGTCGATTTCTTGGTAGAAGCACTGACTCTTTTAGTATCGCTCTTTTCCTCATGTTCATTCAATGGTCATCTGTATGAACATTCATTAACATACTTTCGTTTTAAAATGTTTTTAGTGCATTAGGGAAGCCAGAAGTGTTTGACTGCTTTTATTAGTTCTTTTTTGTTTCCCCTAATAGTCCCAACTAGAGTTGTTTTGTAGTGAATAATTTTGTCGCTAACGACATGTTAGTGAATATGTTATCGGTCGTAATATTTCTTTCATATCCTGGATATAGCATATCAGAACAACGTACTCACTCAGAATCACGACCATCGCCTTCATCTTTCCAAAATTTTCCTTTGGCGATAGTGTTTGCCTATCTAGTATCCACACCCATTAGGATGCTCCCCGAGATGTCGTAACTAGCAAACAGGTCAGAGGCATTCTCCAGGCGGTGGATTAGGAAGGAATATTTCTTTCTTCGGACAACCTGATTCCCGCGAATTTATTTGGACCTTTCCATATGCTATACATCACAGAAAGTCCATCCTACTATCTATCTCTTGTGTTATTATGTATTTGGAAACTCATCAACAAAGCCTCAACGCTAGTCATGCTGCCATATTCAATATTGCTTCAATGGATAATGCACGCAAGATGGTAAATATGTACGACCACTTTGCAGTAAAGAATCTAGAGAAAAGACTTTTCCTTTTCTTACGAAAAAGGCGATTGTCCCTATGATCTCCTTCTACAAAGCTCGAGAATCTGTAGCCAAGCATCGATAGTTAAACCCTAATCCTTTTTAGTTAAGAACTATTATTATTAAATCATAACTGTTTCGGATGACCTCAGTATACCGTGGAACGTGGCTATAGTCCAGTATAACCTCAACTGATAGCAAAGTAAGACCCTAGTCAAACACACAGTCACTTTGCGCAATGCGACCACGCAAGAGTGAGAGTTCAGTACATTTCCGCTCCCAGTGCCTCATTTACCCACCAATAGAAGAGTTATTTGATTGAAACTCTTAAGCTTGTAAAAGAATAACATTTCAAGTATATTTTATAAAATGTTCGATTAAAATTCGAAAACCTAAAGAAGGGACAGTCTTACAATAGCGGTACGAAAGAGGGACTTTTCCCAAATGTTTTCCCCATATCAGCCTCGAAAATCAGTCGCCAATAGTTGAAGCTTAATCTTTTTTAGTCGATAATTGTTTCGACTGGTACCTCTGAGGTGAGACTTCAGTACGCCTCTAAACCCGCTGACATCATTTATTCACTTACTAAAAGCGGGGAGGATGATCCTATGCAAGTTACTGCTACTGAGGTCTAGTTTTGCTGTATGGCGCCGAATTGCGTGATATTATATAATTTTATAAAGAAATGTAAATAAATAATTTATGTAGAATTTCCCGTTGATTCAGTTTTCTTGTCACAGTGATGCGTTACAAACGCAATGATAAGCTTAGTGCATCTTTTCTTTTAGCGAATAATGGTGCAAATAATTTCATAATTATTAGCATAGGCACACAAAAGAACACACATAATATACAGACCGGCTGAATACACACACACATACAAATCTCTTTTTTTCGTAAAATTATTTAAAAAATTCTCCTCCATTTTCATTCGCTTCTATTGATATTATGTCATGAGATTTATTTTAATTTTCTATTGATGTTAGAACTTTTCAAAGTCTAGCGTTTAGTCATGAAACAGCACCCGCTTCAAACACATTTAAGAAAATTTTTCAATTTCCTTATTAAAATTCGCCTTCGGTCACGGCAACCTTCCGTTACATACAAACTTGTTATAATCGTTTTGTTAAGCAAATAGTTGCAGATCTAGCAGAACAAATCGAGTCTACAAATATATTTTTTACTGTAATATTTACCCAATCGGATAAAGAAATGCAAAGAGCGAAAGAATTATTGGATCTTTACATGGAAGTTTTAGTTCCAAATTTTCCGAGTTTATGGGATTCTAAATATTTAAAACAATTTCGTGTTGAGTTCTTATAATTGCGTCAAGAAAAGAAACATTTATAAGCATCTTGCGTCATCGATAGGAAGGGACATAGAATGCAGGGTGAGAAAATATTCCGACTATAAAAGCAAACGAGCTATCGTGACGAATACCTCGTCGTTTACGTCATATTCAGAGTCAAACGGGGTTTTCCCCATTTAACCGAAATATCAAATTCAAAAAAATCAGGTAACATGTCAACAGAAGCTATCAAAAATGAAACCTAATAGAGAGCGAATTAAAAGACCATCTAACCAAACAAATGTTTTTTTTCGAATATTTCATATCATATCTCAAGTTCACTTAGTGTTAAGACTAAATTATAAAAATAAATGAAGTGTCAAGCAATAGTTAGTTAAGTTATTATTTGTATGTGACTGTGTTTGTAGATCATTTTGCACAAATGTTAAAAATCCCATTAGAATAAAAAAGGGATAAATGAATGAATCAAATTATTATTTAATACAAAATGTTGACTTTCCCACGCGTATGTTGAAAATCATATTAAAAATAACATTTAAATAAAATATCAATTTAAGAAATGAAAAATTTTATTAAAATGAAATTTTTTATATATTTTTCCCAAAGACATTATTGATTTTTTAAAAAAAACCAAGCGAAGAAAAGTGAAATAATAAAAGAAAAAAAAGGACTAATTGACATGAAAAAGTTACTTAAGTAGAAAGAAAGAAAAAAAGCAGTTGTTGTAATGACCTACAATTGAATTCAACACTTCGATATGAAATGTTAAAAGAAAAAAAAAAAACAAAAAAAAAAGAACAAATTTTTGATTGTTTTTGATAAATATTTTTGTAAAATAATTTTGAGAGTTTATCAGGAATTCTGCTTCTCTAAAGCAATGCGATAAAAATAGTTGAGCGGTTAGCATGCGAACATGCAAACAATTATTGTCTTTCAGTTTTTTAGCCGGCTAGAAAGTAAAAGCAGACAAAAAAAGCAAAGAAGAAAAAGAAAAAAAAAGAAAAAAATGGTTAAAGAAAATCGCGTGAAATTTTTTATTATATTTTATTACCAGTCCTAGGTTAGTTTGTTGCCTTAAAAAAGAAGGCGTTATATACGAAACTTTAAATTAATTTTCACACTCTTGAGAAGTTTTATTTAATTCCATATTCTCTAATCAATTGACTTTCACGTTCATTTCAATTCATTTCAATTCAATTCAATTCAATTCATTTCAATTTTGATTGAAAATGAAAAGTTTTCATTTATTGTTTTATCTTTAAAGACTTTTCAGTTAAACTGTCAACCATACGCATATGGATGCACGAAAAGGATATTGGTAAACTAGCACGCATACTATGGGCCGGGCAAGGTAATCGTCTTAGGCAACAAGCCAGCACCAATTCCAAGGTTAAACGTTTTCTATCAGCGGTGCCTTATGTTATGGTAAATCTGTCGATAAACTTGACAATCAATTCTCTCTCTCTTTTTTTTTGTTTTAAATTCTAATTTAATTTAGAATTCGATTAAAGATGTCCATCAATCTGTTATCGATAATAGTTTGGAAAATCTACAGACTCATTTGGAACCACCGGTACCGCCTGCATTAGTAACGTGTCGTGATGCGAATGGTTTGAATTTGATACATAAAGCGGCCGGTTTAGGTCATGCAACAATTTTGGAATATTTAATAGCGACTTGGCCGGATGGTGTGCATGAGACCGATGTTACCGGTAAAACTCCATTGCATTTTGCCGCTAGCGCTAAAAATAATATGCGCTGTTACACATTACTCACGCAAGCCGGTTGTGATGAGGAAGCTCTCGACTATGTAAGCACGCAGTTTACGTTTCTTTATGACAATTGAAATGACAATTTATTACATTTTACTTTTTTTTGTTATTGTTGATGCCTTCTAAACAAAAATGCCTATTAAAGAAAATGAAAACACCCACTTATTATCGTCATAAGCCGAATGAAATTGAACGAGCTTTTCTTACTTATGTACCGGAAGCACCACGTGTCTCTCCAGGCGTTGCCACCGATTGGGAGGCTTTAAATCCTGACAGTAATGATGGAAAGGTTATAAATATATCTTTAAAAAGTTTTTTAACGAATTCTTTTATTCAAAATTTTTCTTTCGTTTTTTTTTTTTCAGAAGCGTGACATCAAAATACCGGAATTAAATGGTTTTGGCCGTCATTCAAATGCTGAGAGTAATGAAAATACTTCGGAAGCTGAACTTACTGAGGGGTAGGTTTGAATACATGGAAAAACTAATGGAAATGTAGCTACGCTTTTTAGATCTTAGCGCTCTTCAAAAGAGCGGCTTTCAACAAAGCAAATATAGTAAAAGAAGCGCGCATTCATTCTATTAATTTAAATTATTTCCAAGATTTTAAATAAAAGTTTTTCTCAAGCAGCTGCTTCCTATTTTTGAAAAATAAAAATCGAAAAACAAAAGACTATACTTTCGGGTATAATAAAATTCATAAAAATGTTCAGATAAGATGATCCAAACTACTACATACATATATATGTACATACGCCAATGAATATGAAATTACATTTTTTTACAGAACTTGGCCACGTGTTGCTTGATTCGCAAGTACTAGTCTCGTTCTTTCTGTAGTCCTTTATAAGATTTTTTTTTAATTTTGCCGAATGTCTATCGATTTTTAAAAGTTGTTCGATTGTTTCGAAAGTAAAGTTAATCGGTAATACAATTTTTTTGGATTAGTTTCTTCCGGAATTAGATCTGTAGATTTCTGCAATGTTAGCGGCATGCAGAGTTGTATTTTCTTATTGAAACCAGAAGTTAGTGGAGCTTGAAGCGATTTGATAAAGTGTATTGATTGTGACTAAAGCCTCTATTTTCTAGCTTTTTTTCAATAAACCCCAATGCCTCAATAGACGTATTTTGCTTAAATCACATAACAGAAATATGGATATATTCCGTAAATAGCCGGTCACCATATTCACCATAAGGTATTGCCGTAGATTATTACGGTTGAAATAAATGACGCCACAAAGATATCAAAAACTTTGCACTGATTAGTAACTTTTCTCGATCCAATTATAAAGAACGGGTTGGTTGACTTAGCAATATTTTTCAGATTTGCTTATTGAAATAACATTTAAGTCTAATGTACGTCTCATCGTTGAATATAGTTTACGGTATGAAGCCATCATCTTACTAGATATGATGATAGATGATGAGGTGTAGCTTCGCCTTGAAATCTTCAAGTTTGTAAAATGCGTTTCTGTACAATTTTTAAATTAATAGCACTTTGTATTTACGCAGAATGTCAAAAGTTAGTCGCGAAAACCACCCGATAAGGAGAACAACTCACAAACGATCAGCTTAAGATTATCATAAGAGCAAGAATCTATTCATCAACTTCGTTACTCCACCTCACTGCGTGAATTGTGAATTATCAGACATAAATTTTTTCATCACGCTTTCATTGCATAGTCTAGAATGAGGTAAATTTTTTCATCATGCTTTCATTCCATAATCTAGAATGAGGTTCACAAACGACTAACATTAAATATAGAGATGTCAGGCTGATTTGTGCACATAACTTGTAAAAATTATGAAAGGATGCACGATACTGGGAGAGTTCGCGAAAAGGAAACATTAGAAGAAACTAAATCCAGTGTCATGATGCAATCCCAAAAGAAGAAACCAAAAACGGGATAACAAAAATTCTATGGGAAAAATTATTACTGTAGAAGTACGCGTGTTCGCGAGCAAAGTCGTGATCATGTTGCATTTCGAAAAGAAAAGTTCTTGTAGCGAGTACCATAGGTTTGCTTTTTTGAATATTTGTGAATCCAGCTAAACTAGGTTAGATGTTTCTTCTTCTACTAGTACTTCGAAAGAACATCGTTTGTAAATCGTACTTCCCGAAGTATTTTATGGATGCAATTTATTTTACAGGACGAAATGCTGAAAAAGAATATTTTCTTAAAACGTCTATTTTAATTTTTATTTATATATAAATTCTTGCCTTGATTTCTTTCTATATTTTATTTTAAAGAGTTCACCAAATTGCTGAAAATAATTCATCCGAAAAGGCAGAGAGTCATACTAAAGAGGAAACTACAGAAATCATTGATGAACCAAAAGCTGAAGACGAATCCAGTAATGGGAATGCAGAAAATCCGGAAGCGAGCAGTGAAAAGGAAGAAAGTGCAACTGAAGAAACGAATGATCCTGACGAAGAAAATGAGAAGAACGAAGAGGAACAACAACAAAAAAGTGAAGTAAGTTCAGTCTAAATTTCAACAATTTTTACGTTCAATTTTTTTTATGCTTAAAAACTACTTTAATTAACTTCTTTAAGAATTTGTAAATACATAAGCTTTGGGCAAAAAAATGAGAAGAAGTTTTAAGTTTTTATCTTCTTTAGCTATTTGTAAATACAAACAAAAAAAGTCTCTCTATATTTTAAGTTCCTATACAGCTTTAAAGTTTTCATTTCATTTTTTTAAAAAAAAATACGAAAAAAAAAGAAAGCTTTGTTTAACAAGTGAATTTTCAATCAGATAAAATTTAAAGAAAAGTAAGCCATTGTCGGCCTTGATATCTCTTTCTCCTACTGTATGCATAAATTTTACACTACTTTTGGCTTCAAATATATATTTGTTTTCAAGATATTATTAAAAATATTTTATTAAATTATGCAAAATGTTTTAAGTAAATAATTAAAATGATAAAGAAAAACAAAAAAAAAAACCGAAAGAAATCAGTCGACAATTGTTTACTTTTACAGAAACAGTTCGAAATAATTAATGATTGTATTACTGGAACGGTAACAAAGGATGCTGCCGACAATGAATCAGTAGTTATGCCTGAAACAGATGAGAATGAAGAAATCAATGATGATATAGCAAATGAAACGGAAATTTTGACTTCAGATAAAGCCACAGTCAGTACATCAGAAGAGACCGTGGAACATAATACAAATATAGAGAAAGAAGAAGAGGAAATAGGAGAAGGCAAAGAAGACGACGAACAAGAAGATAAAGAAGAAGACAAAGAAGATATCAAAGAAGATGAGGAAGAAGAAGAGAAAGAAGAAGAGAAGGAGGAAGAAGAAGAGAAAGAAAAAGAGAAAGAAGTAGAGAAAAAAGAAGAGAAAGAAGAAGAGCAAGAAGAAGACAAAGAAAATGACAGAGAAGAAGAGCAGGAAGAAGAGAAAGAAGAAAAGAAGGAAGAAGAGAAAGAAGACGAGAAGGAAGAAGACAAAGAAGAAGAGGAAGAAGGCGAAGAAAATGAGGATGTAAATGTAGATACAGAACTTGAAAAAAAAAATGAAGACTCTTCTGGAGAAGTCGATGCCGACGAACATGAGACGAATAGAAGAAATGAAAACATTGAAGACGATGAATGTGTAAACGAAGACGAACCAAAAAGCAGCGGTAATAATCAGGAAATTGTTGTTGATGCAGAATATGAAGATAATGAAAATCAAAAGACTGAAGAAGACGAAAATAATAACATGAAAGATAAGGAAACATCTGAAGAAGAATCACAAAACGCTTCGCAAGACGAAGAACAAAAAATAAAGGAAAATGAAGAGGGTACTGATGTAAAGAAGTGTGTAAAAGAAATTGAATCTAAAGATTTTGTTGAAGATCTAGAACCCGAAGCTAAAAGTAGCGTAAAAAACAAATCTGACAATTCGGATGTTGAAGAATTAGAAGAGAGTGATATCGATGCAGAAGACGATAGCAAGGAGGTTGTTATAGTAAACACTGAGAGTAACTCACCGCAACAAACTAAAGCTGAAATAAATGAGAAAAATTATGAGAATCCATTCAATATGACTAACAATGAAAGCGAAAGCGATGATGATGAGGTACAATATGGAAAACTTTAAATGTGAATGAAAACAAAACTTGGTAGAACTAAGTGTTGCACTCTCTTCTTACGTACTAACATACATTGATAACTTCAGCTATTGGAAATGTGTCTACAATAAGGAGCACTTTTTTATTAAAGTCTTTAAGAAAAAAGTTGATTTATTGAAGATTTCTTTACAACTTTATACGTTTTTATTTCTTACTAATATGATATAATAAAATCGCAGTAAAACTTAAAGTTTGTTTAAATTTGTGCATGTGTATTAAGCTCGTAACTTTCTATACTATGGTAAAATTTACACATTTTCTATTCTATAGTAAGGGTTTCTTAAGACTGTTTTATTATGTAGAATTTTGTTTTGTAATTGTTTTTCTCTGTAGTTTGAAAATCTTTCTATTTCTATTGTATTCTTTAACTGTAACACCTACATCCATACATACATTTAGTTAACTATAGGTGAATACATTATCTTTACATATCTAAACGACATCTAAGCATGCAATAGATTTAGTCATTTATCGAAAAGCGTCAGTTGCAGTCAGTTTTATAGAATTGAAAAGCCATGCAATACTTACGAATCATGTAATACGTAGACTTGAAGGTCAGGTTTTATTTAGTGCAAGTTTAGTTAAAGTATGTTTAAATAGATTTTAGTGTTTTTTTTTTTTAGATGCAAAAAATATGATTCAACTAAAACTCGTCAGAGAATGCGTTTTCGTTTTCTTCGAAATCAGAACCTTTTAATTAGATCTTCAAAATCAAAAATTGGTATAGAAATAATAATATGATTCGATCATATCTGCTTGTAGATCCCACCTACCTACCTGTTCTCGTTGCTCTGTCTATCTACCTGTTTTTCTGCAGACTGCTAATTAGACTTTCAAAATCAAAACCTCTTAATTAAATCTTCAAAATTAAAATTTTTTATAGATATAATAATACAATTCAACTATATCTGCCTGTAGATCCCACCTACCTATCTGCTCTCGTTGTTCTGTCTACTTACCTGTTTGTCTATAGACTCAAAATCAAAAACTTTTGATTAAATCTCCAAAATTAATAATGTGTATAGAAATAATAATATGGTTCAGTCATAACTGCTTGTAAATCCCACCTACCTACCTGCGCTTGTCTATCTATCTTTTTTGCGTGTAGACTGGGAATTAGATCTTCAAAATCAAAATCTCTTAATTAAATCTTCAAAGTCAAAAATTTCTTTAGAAATATTAATACGATTCAACCATATCTGCCTATAGATCGCACCTACATACCTGCTCTCATTACTGCTTATTAGATATGCGAAATCAAAATCTTTTAAACAGATATTCAACATCAAAAATTTTTATAGAAATAATAATATGATTCGGTCATATCTGCCTATAGATCCCACCTACCTTTCTGCTGCTGTTGTTCTGTGTACTTATCTGTTTTTCTGCAGACTGCTAATTAGATCTTCAAACTCAAAATCTCTTAGTCAAATCTTCAAAATTAAAATTTTTTATAGAAATAATAATATGATTCAGCCATATCTGCTTTTACATCCCACCTACCTACCTGGTCTCGTTACTATATCTATCCACCTGTTTGCTTGTAGACTGATAATTCTATTTTCAAAATCAAAAGCTCTTCATTAGATCTTGAAAACCAAAACCTATTAAATAGATCTACAAGATCAAGAATTTATATAAAATACCGGACACTGGAATCCGTGTTCTCAGTGAATTGTATAAATCAAATCTAAAAATGGATATGGTCAGAACGGGAAACCAATTCGAAAAGTTAAAAACGAAAAAAACATTGAAAATTTTTCATTACTTTCATTAAAAAATATTTACTGAATAGACATGATCCCGAAGGCCTGTACTATTTGAGTTAGTATTCAAAATTTCCGTAAAGTAATTATAGCTCTACTCTATGATTTCTTGTACTAATATTAGAAAACCTTCGGATTTCATTTGTTAAGTTACTTTCCTGTTCCTTTGCATCTAAAAGTATCCGTGAATTTATTAATACATGAATTCTTAATCCTCATGCCGACTGAGGGTTCTTGAGCTACCATCAAAAGACTGCAGTAGAATCATTTGCGAAATTTCAACGAAGCCATTAACTGAATCGAAGCTTGCTTTTTAGGTTATTTATTTATTTATTTTTTTTTGATTAAAAAATTTGCAATATTTAATAAACAAGTAGTTTATGCAAATGTTTTATTGTGGTAGTAAACAATAACAATACTTTGCTATTACATTACAAACCATATCTTAAATATCTTCTTAGGAAACAAACAATAATAATAATAATAATGATGATGATAAAGAGAACGCGAAAGAACTAACAGGAAATAATAATTCAAGTGACGAAGAAACTGAATTAAATGATCATAATAATAATAATTACGATGATGCTAATCAACATGGGAAGATGCTTAATGAAAATAGGGAAGAAAATGCTACTGAAGAAGAAGAAAATGCTGAGAAAAGAGCTAGTGAACAAGAAGAAGAAAAAGAAGAAGACGAAGAAAAACAAGATGGAAAAGAAGAAATGGCAGAAGAAGAAAAAGAAGGAGTTACTAAAGAAGACCTGGTTGTAGAAGAAAATGCTACAGCTTTAGAAGAAACTAATGAAGAAGAGACTGTGGAACCTGAAGATAAAATGGAGCCTCACAACTCTATACATGAGAGTGAAGAAAGAGATTCACCTATAACGCCATCGCTCGCTATAGAAGGTTTCGTGGCAGGTGCTTCTGAAGATAATACAGTTCAGTCACAAACTGCTGCTTTTGATCATAATGAAAAAGTATAAATTTTCAATTTTTGTGTTTCGTTCGTTTTTTTCCATTGGTTTTTTTTTTTTTTTTTTAATTAACTCAGTCAACGAATGATAATGAACCAATAGTGATATTTAAAATTTTAGTTTCATATGAGTTTTAAAAAAAATATACAATTTTTGTTTTTTATATATATACATATATATATATATATACATATATATATTTATACACCGATAATTTGAACACCCTTTAAGACACCATTTATATTTTAAATTATTTTAAGCACTTTCCAAACACACACATAAGCACCTATTTTTCCATATTTGTTAGTTGTTCTGGTTTCTTTTCCTTTCCTTTATATTTATTGTTGCCGGTCTTGTATGTGTGAGTGAGTTAAACTTTTGTAAATCAATAAAAAAAAAAAAAACCAAAAACACAAAAGTAAAACCTAATTGGCTTAAAAACATCTACACATCAAAAGGAATTGCAACAGATAGTAGCAGCCGGTGATATGGAAAAATTAGCTCAGATCGTTTTGAATGGTGACGGAGAAAAGCTATCAAATGTCAAAGCCAAGGTACCGGAAGTACAAGCTTTTCTCGATAATGTGCCTAATTATATGGTGAGTTCGGATATCATGCAAATTTCTCTTGATTTTCACTTCTTCGTCTTTGTTGTTGTGTCTTCGTCTTTAGAGCAAAATTCAAAGAGTACATAAAGCAGCCCGGAATGGAAGTTTATTGTCTTTACAACAGGCTTTGGATCGTCGAAAATTTGCTATTTCTCGTGATAATATTTCACCAAACGGTGCCACACCTTTACATGTTGCTGCACTTTTCGGTCATAGTGGTAAGATTTCAATGTATATTAGGGTTTCATAGGTTCTTGCCGTTAGTTGATTTTTCTTTTTCTTTTTTTTTTTTGCTTTCTTAGATATTCTGCGTTATTTGGCTTCACGTTTTCCCGAAACTACCTCTGCCACTGATTTTGATGGACGTACACCTTTGCATTATGCCGCTGTTATCAACGATAATGGTCACTTTTATAATGTTCTTATGAAACTGGGTGCTAATCCCAAACTTGCAGATAAGGTAACTGTTTAATTAACACTACAACCGAGTTCCTTTAGTGAAAATCCAGAGTAATTCTCGAAAAGATATTTTATGTTTTGTAGCTGCTGAAATTGTACGATATTAAGATTAACATATGTTTCTCATAGGATCATTTTTATCTTACTGAAGCTTACCTCGTTGTTTTACTTCTCTAAGTTCTTGTAATTCTCATTTTTCTGTCCGTTTTGTACATCGCCTGTTGTATTCAAGACTTGAGAGAGTCATCAGGAAAAGTAAGCTTTCCTTACGCTCGCTATAAATATGTTTAATTAATTAATTCATATTTATTAATTAATGAAAGAGAAATAAAAAACTTTACTTTATTAGAAAAATATTTTCTCTTAGTTTTTGAAGTACGAAAAAATTCTTGGTTTCATAAAATTATCTTAATTACTAACCTTAAGAGGTATTAACCCTTTGGTCTCGATAGCTATTGCAAACAACAGGTGGTTCTAAGCATCACAGTTTTCTTTACATGAGAATTTATGCATTTGCTTTTTAGGTCCACCACCAAAGGTGATGGGTATGTTCATTTTATCATTTTGTTTGTAATGCCTAGGAAAAAAACTTTGGGGGCTTTCCCAAGTTTTTTTTTTGGTTTGTTTTTAGGCTTTTCGTTTTTTCTTTTTGTTTTTGTTAACCTTTTTCTTGCCCCCAAAATTGAGGTTTTGGGTTTCAATTTTGGCGGAACCTTTGGAGGCTTTGGGGTCCAGTTTGTTTGAAACAAAGGGCTCAATCGTTCAAAGGATATGTCCAAAGTGAAGCGTAAATCGGGAACATGCCTGTTTTTGGAAGCAAAAAAAAATTTGGGCTCTTTTGCTCACTACTCATAAACCAAAGCGTGGGTCTTTGAAAATTTCCACAAATATTGCCCCAGTTATCACGTAGTGTCTGTGCAAAAATGGAAAGGATCGACCACGCCCACCTGATACAATATAGTAATGAAATTAATTTGTTTTTTTTTTTCAAGAAAGAAGCTTCATAGGCCCTATAAAATGGTTGAATTTTTGGTCAATATTAAATTCAAAATTCCCCTAAGCATGTCCGTCCGTCCATTACTATGTTCGGTTATTTGTAGAATGCCGGCAGTAAACATTTTGTCCTTTGCAAATATTATGATCTGGGGATCAAATTTGGTAGAAGCATGGGGAGCTATTGCACGTACTTCGGTACAGAAAATGGGTGAAAACATATCGTATAATGTAAGCCTTGGGTGTGTAACTTATTGCCTATAAATTAAACAATAACAATTCCCACCATATTCCATAAAAATGGGTAAATTTGCCACGCTTAACCAAGATTATATCGAAATTTAGTTTTTCGATTTATTTCTGACGCGATAATGGTGTTGGGTCTACAAGATTTGCCACAGACGAATACAGTTTTCGTATTTGTTTTTTTTTTTTCTTTTTTAAATTGTAGTAACTAACCACAAGCTTGGTTTAAAATTATTGATAACTTTTAAATTCTCTTACTTAGCTGGGTAACACAGCCGAACAGTATCATAGTGATGATAACATGAGAAATATTTTAAACTATCGTCAGCTGTTGAAGACATTTAATGCCGAAGAACTCGAAAGTCAACTGTTAAGTGATCAAGGTAAGAGCGAGTGCATGTTATACGTCAAAAAACTTAAAGTTTTGAAAAAAATCAATACGAAATTTATTTATTATTTATTTATTTTGTTTTTTTTTTTATATATTAGAGAAACATTTTATGTATGCACGTAGCTAAGCAAAAGTTAGTGACTCGGTGTTGTGGCTTTTTCAATATTGTCGGTAACTTTTTTTATATTTTTTTTTATTTATTTGTTGTTGTACATTTTTTCAATTACACGCACGCAAGCTAGTCCGTTGTTGGTTTTTTTTTCTTTCTTTCAAATTTGTGTTCAAAGATTTTTTAGAATTTTTTTTTCTTTTTTTCTTTATTACAAAGAGCTCGGAGTTTTCTTAAATTGTGCACTATAGTCTATTAATATATATATATATATGTGTGTGTGTGCTTTCAAGAGAATTTTTGCCTTTTAAATAAATAATTAAATTTGTTTTTCTTCTCTTATAGTAGTCCTTAGACCTTAACCTTGTTTTATTTGTATTCTAAACATGAAAAATATATTCGTTTGTAGTCGTTGTTTTGTTTTTTTCCTTACTTTTCAAACATTACAATGTTAATTCTTTGTTTTTACCAATAATTCGCCAGTCACTCGCCACACATTCACAGCTTGTTAGTTACTTCTTAGTTAGTTAGCTTTTGTTTGTTCACCTTAACAGTTCGCGTATGGATTTATTAGTTTAGCTTGGCTTGTCGGATAGCATTACGCTGCTCTTTTAAAATTTTTGTGAAAGTGTGTGTGAACTTATCGTAAAATTTATATAAAAAGACTCGCTATAGTGTTAAGTAATCGATACACATTGTTTGTTTTGAAATAACATTTTTTTCCTGTAGTTTTGTAATTTGAATCACACAAAGAAACAAATCATTACAAATGGAAAGTCGTCAATACTTGAATGGTATTCTAAGTAATATCGACGATATCTTTGGTAAGGTTTTGCTTTATGCTGCTGTGCTTATGAAATTTAAACAAAATTGAAAAATAATTTTAAATGAATATTGCAATAAATGACAACAAAAAAATTCACAACAGAAGGAATTCATAGCGAATCGTTTTTGTTCGAATTTTGGTTAATCAATATTGTTTTACGCAATTACATAAAATTCTCAAAACTTCTCTTTAAGTGTGCGTGTGTCAATTGGCTAACTTTAGAACTAATGAGTTTATCAATAAATATTTTGTATTGAAATCGATTTCCCCTTACCCGCCATTTGAAGTATAGCTAGCTAAGCTACTGATGTTTTTGCGGTATAAGTGTCAGTTGTTTACTAATTCCCATTCAGTGGAACGGAAAGCCGAAAGAGATGAATGTCAACAAAGGCATCATTTACGGTGTAGCTGTTATTCTATGTGAAAGCGAAAAAAATTATCAGACGCTATTGAAATGATTAAAGTGATGAAAAGTTGACCCAGTTGACCCCCGTGTAACAAACGATAAAGAAGGATTCATTGATTTAGGATAAACAACTCACATCTGTTGCTATCTAGAAAGCGCTATTATGCGTTTGCTACTTTTAGAGTCAGGTAAATCTTTCACATTTGAACGGCATCAGGCCCAACTAATCATGATAAGTGACACCCTTGAGGAAAAACAATATTTATGGGCAAAAGAGCACAACAAATTATTTTACTTCATGGTAAAGAAACGAGTCTTTATGACAAAGCAACCCAGGAAATAATCTTCAACTTGGGCTGGGAACTTCACTCGATTGCGAGTTTTATACCAGATTCAGAATCTAGAGGTGAACAACAATTGTTTCGATAACTATTTCGCTTCGAGGCTACCGCGAGTGTAACTGTAAGCTACCCGATAAGAGGCAAGAGACCACAAATGGTGATGGGACATATTTCGATTATTAAACTTTGTAATAAATATTTTTTTAAATTAATTGTAATTAATCAAATTTCATCAAAAAAGATGGACTGATTGCCATAGTTCTGATAAAAGCGTGTGTAAAATTTCACATCGAACGTTTCTCTAGATAATATTTTCAGATTTAATAGTTTATTATCGGTTTATTGCCGGTTTTCCGAAATTTCTTTCAAACTCTTTTTAACACTTAGCCCTCAAAGGCCTATCGAGTGTACTTCTATTATCTCAAACATTTTGATCGATGAGAGTCTTAGCACTTATAGCAAGGATATCACTAGTCCTAGAAAACTCTGTTAGCTGATAAGATCCCATCTTACAATCCTCAGATGAGCTTGTTTACGGATTGATCTTTTGATGGCATTAACTCCTTTTTCTCCGTCGTGAAATAATCATCCTCTTCGCTCTACGGAACTATAAGCGAATCTCGCTTGCTAGACAGAATCGATGCATTTTCCACAGAAATGACTGCCATCACGTTAAACTATGACATATGCTTTAGATCTGTCAGAAAGAACTCTTATCTATCTGCAGTGGGAGCTTTAATGCCATCAAAGTAATACAATACAAACGTAGAGGCATTCTTGATTACATTTTCCCTCAAAATAAGAAACAAATGCCAAAATACTTTGGATCCCTCCCATATGGGGATTGTCGGTAATGAACGGGCGGACGGGCTTGCCAAGCATCCGCCCCATACCAGACTCATATATCTAATCCGCCCTCATTTCCTAACGTAATTACTTCGCCGTATAGGTCCATTAATGCAGCTTTTAATTTAGACCGTTAGAATCACCATGAAGTGTTTCTGCAGTCAATCAAGCTTTCCATCGTTAGGCCTGATTACAATAACTTTCTCTCTCGAACTGATTGCATTTTCCTAACCCATCTTGGAATACATAAGACTATATTCAATACTAAACATTACTATGATCGCACTGAACCTGCCAAATGGTCTATTTGTAAAGACGTCCGTTCCGTTAGTCACATTCTAACCGAATGCTCTTCTTTGAAAATTGACGAACTGTGAACTAAAACTTATAAGATGAAGCAGGTATCGATTTAAAATTTGTGACTAATACTTGCCGAAGCCAGCACCAATGCTTCTTTCTAATCAACCAATTGACGCCCCCCTCATTCAGTGATATATTTTTTAATATTCGGTCATTCGCTTGAGGTGACAAGCGTCAAAGGTTCACCTCCAAGACGAACATAAGTTGTTTACTATTAATGTTGACTTTTCATGCACCCACATATCCGTGTTTTATTCTTTATGTTATGCTGTTATGTTATGTAAATATGCTAGCATGTCTTTAAATGTTAAAAATAATATTTTGTTCAATTCACGAATTGTTAGTATTACATGTAATTTATTTAATTCGCTTCTTTTTTTCTTTCTCTGTATACGTCTAATTTGTTTACTGTCTTTTAAGGAACTTAAGTATACTGCGTGTGAGAAAAAAAGGTATTATTTGTCTAATGTGAGATGTGCTATGTCCACGAATTAGGTGTGAATGTATATACGTGTGTGTATTTGTATGCGTACTGCGAACCAACAAGCCAATAAAATCGATTTAAAAACTTGTAAAATGAAAAAAAAAACTTTGAAATTAACTTTTAATGCCTTTTTCGCACTTCTCCCTCAAATTCCAATTCTTTCCGCACAAATAATCGGACCTGTAAACTATAAATTAAAAAAAAAAAATTAAAATTAAAAAAAAAACAAACAAAAAACGCCTCCGCTTCAGTGCCAGACGACTTGCATAGTTCACGACGCTCCTTGGACGATGACGATATCTCTCAGATCTTGGATCGTTGTTTTGATGTTATTCACAATTCACGTAAAGTGTGGAGTGGTTCGAATGCCTCAGCTTTGTCTCAAAAGAAGCCATTAAGCGGAGCGTCATCAGTGCAACTGGCCATTACTAGCTATTTAAGTCGCTTCTTAAGGCCTTCGATATATGAGAAAATTAAACGGCGGCAAACTCGTTTAGATCACAATCTATTCGATGTTATATGGCCGGCTTTGCGTAAGAAATCGAAACAACGCTTACTAGAGGAAGATATTAATTGCGGTGTTATTGCACCCGATTTCGATGTCTACGTAGTTTTCCAAGAATTTATGGTGCCATTAATTAAAGATATGCAATGCATGAGCGTTACTTCTGATTTTAAGCCGCATCCTCGCATCGCTTATTTTCCTGTCGAGAATGGTGAACGGTTAAACACCGCCGGTTTTGTGTTCAATGATGAGACAAATTTAGTAATACGTTGTACTGTAGAGTGCTCACGTAATTTGGATAATTATGAATTGCCTTTGAATCTAACTGTCGGTCAAGTCGAACAGGTCGAGAGGTATATTATGAGTAAACTGTTTAATGAAGAATTTGTAAAAGTTACTCAAGAACCAGAACAAGGAAACTATTATACTTTAAGTGAAGTACTAGAGGAGAATTCGGATGTCTATAAAATGCTTGATGAATATGGTCTAGTAATACCCTTTCCCGACACCAGGGATGTCGTACAGGAAGCTGAGTCTAAAGTATTCAATGGACAACTTTGGCCTTACGGACGAGGTGTATACGTAAGTGCTTCCAACCATTTAGCGTTATGGCTAAATTGTCAAGAGCATCTTCGAGTTATAGCAACTTCTACTAAAAAGAATTCAACTGACATGGGTTCTGTATATACAAGAGTTGGACGTACGATTACTTATTTAGAACAGCGATTACACTTCAAAGAAAGCTTCCTGCTCGGGTACTTGCAAACACGTCCCTCTTATCTTGGTACTGGACTAAAAATTACTACTACTTTACGCTTACCAAACCTGATCAGAGAAATGGATAATTTACGTCATTTGTGTGCGGTACGTGGCTTACACTTAACAACTTCTAATAATGATAAGACAATTAATGTATGTCTGGTTAATATGCGATCAATGGGTTTTATGGAATATGAAATCTTCCAGGATTACTGTACTGCCGTCACCAATATTCTTGCATTGGAAAAGGATATGTCTTTAAACAATTCAAAGCATGTCGCTTCAGTTTTGGTTAAAATATTTCGTCGTAAGAAAAACACCGCAATTGCAACGCAGTAATATTCAAGTTTTCACAAAAAGTTTGTCATGTATACATACACACACACACGCACACGTACTGCTCCGATTATTGTACATAGAATACCACCAACAAGCTGCTCCTTCCCCGTTACTCACTTCCAGATTGTATCATACAGTTGCTGATAAAAAAAAAAGACTAAACTTAATGTGCGGAGATTTTTTCAAATCTACAGATTTCCATTCATTTTTAAAACGTTTTATTTTTTCCATTTCACATTTCCCGTTCTGGGATTATGTACTTGTTTTTGCTTTAGCTCAATCATCACAAAATCCGAAAAATTGAATCGAATTTCGTAAGTTTATTTGTATTTTATTAATTTTTTATTTGTATTTTATTTGTATTCAGTTGATGTTATGTCTGAAAACGTTATGGTTTAGTTGCTGAAAAGTCTTTGTGTCCTTTTCTTTTCACTTATAATGTGCGTATTATTAATATATTGGATCGATGTACACAAATAATGCTGTTTATGTTATATTGAGAGTTTTACAAGCGATTGTATTTTTCACCTGATTATTTTAATCATTTTTAAGATGAAGTTGAGGTTTAAGAATTCTTTGATTAATTGATTATAGAGTTTCGTAACTTATAATGCAGAAGAACAAGAGATCAAAGCCTCGGTTTTATAAGTAATATGTCGCCCGTTTCGCCAACGAAGTTTGAAATGCTGTCAAAAACGATGCTATTGTGTTGTCTGAAGACCAGGCATTCCGAAGTCGTTAAAAGCCTACGAAGACAAATTAAAGAACTATCCATAACGAAGCTAATGCTTTTCAAGCTTTAGTATTACTTCCACAGAATATCAATCAACAAATTTTTGTAATCTGTAGGATTTAAAAAGCTAACGCAAAACTCGAAATCTTCTATATGAAGATTTGTATGAAGATATAATATGAAGCCGTAAAGCTTTTCAAATACGAATTTAATGATTTAGTGAAGAATAGGTATTGGCAGTCCCACTATGATCCAATAATAACACAAAACGTAACCAGAAGTTAGAGTTTCTGTGGAGAGCATGGGGTTCGATTTTTGCGAACTCTGTAACTTACTGAAGATGAAGATAAATGCGTTTTAAAATTCATGATTGTGTAGGGAAACAGGAATAGAAGACCCATTGAACTTTGGAACCTGATTCATTAATGAAGGTTTTCATCTTTTGATCTGGTAGTAGTCCGTTCAAAGTATGTCTGTAAAATTTTTACTGCGTGTGAATATTTTTTATACGCTGTTTGTGTTTGAGAATTTTAATATCTTGTGAGTAAACGGTTGGAGACAGTTGACAAAATTTCAAAGTTCCTGAAATGATTTGCGTCGCGCATGTAAGAAGAATATTTTATAAGTCGGTATAGATTTATATATTAATATGATGTAAAAATGAAGAATGTAGAAAATTTTTCTAAAACACTGCAAATTATTTATTATACATTGTACGTCACATGTTATGTAGTATATATTGTATATTGTATATTATATATTATATATTATATATTATATATTATATATTATATATTATATATTATA
>KK351074.1:138562-169917 GCA_000671755.1 Glossina brevipalpis | reverse complement strand
TATTATATATTATATATTATATATTATATATTCTACATCATATGTATCGCATAGGTATAGTATAACGTCAGATTCTTGATCATTTGCACAATTACGCTTGTCGGGTATAATTTCTATACGCGACACCTGAGACTTCAGAAAACATTAGACAGCGTTCTAGAGACGACGATAACGCATTCTTTTTTATTTGCCCACACCGACATTCTGATGATTAAAATTTAATTTTATAAAAGCCACAATGAGTAAAATCGAAATTATTATATTTTAGGAGATATAAGTGTCATCTTAAAAGCCCTAACTCTCACTTTATGATATTTTTTACTTATTTTAGTTTACTGAGGTCTTTAGAAGATTCATTTACTACATTTATGCTTCTTGTGGCTTCATAGCTTTTTAGAGAAGTTTACCAATTTTCAATGTATTTTTTGTTTTGTTTTGGAAGACTAATATATGGTTACCTACCTTTACAGGTCAAGTAGAAAATCAAAGTTTTGAAAATAATCCACTTTTCAAAACCGAGCAGGGAAAATATTTGGCCGACAGTAAGTATGCAATGGATGAGATATCGTAATGAGTTAGAATTTTTTATTAATCCATTAATGAATATTCGTTAGCTTTGGCGGAACCATTGATTAAGGCTCTAACACAAATCGCAAACAAACGTCCTGCTGATCCTTTACTTTATTTAACAAATTACTTGCAAAGCTTTGTGAAAGCTCGTAATACTAATGGCAAAACCATAACTACTACTCAGGCAGCGGTACATACTGGCAGTGCAGTATCAAATATTGCACAAAACGAATTATCAATTGAAAAACAAAATGGTAACGTCATTGTGAATGGAATAGATGGGGATGCCGGCGCTGATCATCTGATCGAAGATTTAGATGAGAGTGAATTAGACGATACCAAGAAAATGGAAGAACGCGATGAACATGGCCAGAGTAGATTACATTTTGCTTGCGCTCGTAGCAACCGTAAGGGAGCTCTTATAAACTTAATTGAAGAATCCTCAGTAGATATATCATATCGAGATGAGTTGTATCGTACTGCTAGAGATGTATCGTTGCAAGCTAATCAGCTCGGTAACGCTAAAGAAATCGATCGTTATGTATTTTCTTTGGCAGTCGTAGGTAAGTTTGACTTTGAATTGATTTTTTTCTTGTTTTAAACATTTTTGTAATTGTATTGATTTGGCCTTTAAAGGTGATGTTAAGCCCTTTGAATATTTAGCCATATCAGGTTATGATCACATTATCGATATATCCGATGACAATGACGCCTCCATTATCGACGTGGCTGAGCAAAGAGGCAACACAGAGGTGGCGACATTTTTAAGGGCATTGCGTTCAATGGAAGAATTGCGCGAAGAATTGCATCAAATGATACGCGATAATCGAGTGGAACGTGTTAAAGAAATTGTCGATACCCCGAACGGCAAATGGTTTATAAAGGCTAAAAATTATTACGGTATCGTTATTTCTTTCAATAAACCAATTCGTAATAGTTGGGAAAGTAATTTCATGAAATGGAGCATAATTTCAATTGATTTAAGATTCTTAAATTCCGCTCTTATCGACGCCTTCTCTTTTTTCCTCTGTCCGTAGATTCAGGCATCCGTAGGTGTAGCGAAATTACTTTCCAAACGATCCACCATTTTTAATAGTAATTGAATATTTGAGAGGTTTTCTTTTAATGCCCAATGTCACTCTGTTCTTATGTACGTCCGTCCATCTTACACTTTTATTATACCGATCGATTCAGAATCATTTTCTGAGACGATTTAAGCTTGTCTGTCTGTCTGTCCACACGTCCGTCTGTCCCTTTGATGTTTTTATTACACCGATCGATTCAGAATCATTTTCTAAAACAATGTAAGCTTGTCTGTCCGTCTAGCTGTCTGTCCATACGTCCGTCTGTCCATCTGATGCTTTTATTATACCGCTCGATTCACAATTATTTTCTGAAATGATTTAAGCTTGTCTGTCCGTCTAGCCGTCTGTCCATACGTCCGTCTGTCCATCTGACGCTGGATTCACAATCATTTTCTGAAATGATTTAAGCTTGTTTGTCCGTTTCTTTATATGACCGTCTGTTCACCCGATGCTTCTATTATACCGATCGATTCAGAATTATTTTCTGAAATGATTTAAGTTTGTCTGGCCGTCTGTCCATACGTCCATCTGTCTATCTGATGCTTTTATTATATCGATCGCTTCAGAATCATTTTCTGAAACGTTTTAAGTTTGTCTGGCTGTCTGTCCAAGAGAAAAATAATTAATATTGCTGAATTTAGACCATCTCAACTTACCTTTTGGCCCCGCCAAAAGGGAACTCTCATGAAAGTATAACTTAACATAGAAACAAGGTATAATTTTTGGATATTTTATCGCCTTGTCCGATTATAATGTTTTTACTTTTTCTACTTGTTTAGGTCGTACCGCTTTGCATATAGCCATTTTAAAAGAATCAGTGGAAATCGTTGAATATTTCGTTAATATGTGTCCGGAATCATTAAAAATAGGCGATAATGTAAGATTTTTTCTTAAACAAAAAAATAAATCATTAAAATTCTCTCATATATACTTTTTATACAGCTAGAGCGTTCTCCGTTGCACTATGCGATGGGTACAACTACTATTGAAAGTATTAGTCGTATACTAATACAAAATGGCGCTAAGCGTACTAGCAAAGATTTAAAAGGACGCCAGCCTAGCTATTATTTTATGAACAAAGCCGATATATTGCGTTTACAAGAGGAAGAGGATGAAAATCGTTAAAGGATATTTTTATATGTTATTTACTTTTGTTTTTTTCATATTTTTAATTATTTCTTTAGATTTTAATTTCACCTATTGATCATAAATGTGAAGCGTAGTGTCAAATATTAACATAAGAGCACAAATTTTGATAAATGCATTTGGAAATATTTTTTTAATAAAATGCTTAAAATTTATTATGAATAAGAAGAAGATTAATACACCTACACTGTAACAAATATTAACGAATTTATTGTAATTTTATAAAAGTAATTCTCTAAGTTATCACAAACCGCGTTTAAGTGAATAAAATGTTATTATAAATTGAAAAAACAAAATAAGTTTCAATTTCAATTGAAAATTTGGGTGCCATCTGGAAGAATTATTCCAAGAATTAGTTTATAACAAAAGGCTTCGAAAGTATATGCTTCCCATGATAAGAACATAAACTATCTCTCTATTCACACTTGTCTCTCATCACCACTCTGTTTCAACACCTACGGGGGACTTTTCTTGTGAGTGAGAGGAAAAAAAAAACTTACTCAGGTCTTAGCAGAGTCTACAGATACTGCATTCGATCAACATTATAACATTTGATCGCATGTTGCTTCCAACCATTCGTGAGATAAGTAGAATAAACTTTCTCTCTTTATAACACAGATTTTCTCTTATTTGTAAAGTTACGCGAACAAGAGAAGACAAATTTTTTTTATGTTTATTTTAAATGTCGTGATGTTCTAAGACGCGCGAAACAAATATTTCTTACTTATCTTGATATGTTAAAAAATACCTTTTTTTCCTCAAAACACTTATATGAGGTCTTTGTTTGATTTGTAATGCTCTAGAAGATTATTTTCATGGGCCATGTAAAAATTCTTGTTCAGTTTATTACCATTTAAATGCTTACCAACAATGATAGTAAACTTGCGAACCTTATCATTGAAATGCTTCTGTTCGTTATTGGGTAAAGCATACGATAGGAACACAGACTGGTATTCTGATTAGATACGTTGACGTTAATAGCTTGTTGTAATATAATAAAATTTAAATTTTCTTATGATGACGTTTTTTCGAAAACGAATTAAGATTTATTACATAGAAATGCATTAAAAAAACGATCTCTATTTTACGTTTTACATTTACTCGTGATTTCAATTTTCAATTTTAACGAATTTTAATCAATTTTTGATATTATTTTGAACAAAAAAAAAATTCAGTTTTACTGCTTTTAACTTTAATGTTCATATAGTTGGTAGCAGTTTATAAGCTTTATTCGCGCAGATTTGTCGCATTTTATAATCGATTATCTTTATTGAAAAAGTTTTTGCTTTTTTTCTTTTGTTTAATTGTAGATAAAAGCAAAGCTTTGATTTATTCGTATTGTAGATAGATTAGACATTATCAAGTTTAATTCCGACACTTATTGGTAAAATCATTTCAATATTAAGGAGTTTAAGTTTGACGGCCCACCTGTTAAGGTGTTGAGTGATTCTTTTAAGTAAATTATAGAAACGAAAATATTTGAAAAGAGCAAAATATGAGTACGGAAATAACTGGAGGTAATAGAAGTGCAAAAGCTCTTTAATAATCGAATTTGGAAGTGAAATATTTCTCAAAATCTATATTTTTACGCAGGAAATCCCTTGTCCTTTTTTTAACTTAACTTTACTTCGAGACTGTTAAGCAAAGTCAAATTGTCTCATTTAATTACCGAATAGAGGCTAAAAAAATGTTGGAATATTCCAAAGTTTTACATAAAACTCGCATACAATTATTACGTTTTCGTCTAATTTTTGCCATTAAGCGAATAACTGCATCTCTTATGAAAAATTCGAATATTTCGAAAGCGTAATAGGAAAGAAGTAAATTAATATTACTCGAGTGTCTTGCTGACGCATATATATCGATAATGAAACAATTGCAGAAAATAAGCGTGAGCATGTTCCATTTAATTTAAGGATTCAATCTAGCGAAAGGCGTTTTTAGTTAAGCAATGTGATTTAACTCATTCCCAAAAAGAAAATCGTTTCATAACTAAATAACTTTCAGCCAAGAGGTTTACATTTTGCTCAAAGATTTCGTTTCTAAACTGATTTGACACATTTACTTAAGACAGTAACCGCTGAATGAGTAGTTAACTATATCAGAAATTAGGTCGCTTAATGTTATCGTTCGTAAATCACCTTTAAACAAATAAAATGAGCCGTTAATAGTTAGTTATTCCCAAACTTCGTAATGTTGGCTCGTTAGTTTTATAAAAAATTGAAAAAACTGAATGTCCCGGACTTTTGATTTTAATAAAACAAGGTGCAATGACATGCAGCCAGCAATAAGAATGGGGAACTAGTTATACGAAACTAAATGAAGATCACTTCCAACGGAATTGAAATTTTGATAATTTATATTCATTTGTATCCCACATGAGCATCGTAGAATGGATGGAAGCAATTTTTGTTGTTTCTCTTACAAATCGTAAACAGAATTTAAATCCTGTGGGATTTGTTACAGTTTGGTTTTTGGTGAGTCTCCTAACTATTCGTTAATCTCAAATGTTCCGGAGTGCGAGTATATTTCGACGTGTTTGAGTATTAATATGAGCTAACATTCAAACAAACAATTAAAATTTATTCAATAATTTTTGGTAGTAGTAATACTAGTAGTAGTAGTGGTAGTAGTAGTAGCAATTATAGTATTATTAGCAGCAGTAGTAGCAATAGTGGTAGTACTGGTAGTAGTGATAGTAGGAGTAATCGTAGTAATAGTCGTCATAGTTTTAAGAGTAGTAATAGCATTAGTAGCGCCAGTAGTAATAATAGTAATAGTAGTATAGTAGTAGTAGTATTTATAGTAGTAGCACCAGTAGTAGGAATAGTAGTCGCAATAGTGATAGTACTAGTAGTAATATTAGTAATAATAGTAGTCGTAGTAAAAGTAATAGAACTAGTAGTGGTAGCAGTAACAGAAGTAGTAGTAGTAGTACTAGTAGTAGCACTAGTGGCAGTAGTAGTAGTAGTAATAGTGGTAGTAGTAGTAATAGCAGTAATAGTAGTAGAGGTAAATGTATTAGTAGCAGCAGTAGCAGTGGTAATAGCAACAATAGTAGTAGTAGTAGTAGTAGTAGTGATACTGGTAATATTACTAGTACTACTAGTATTAGCAACAGTAGCCGTAGTAGTAGTACCAGAAGTAATACTCCTAACAGTAGTAGTAGCAGTACTAGTATTAGTAGTAATAGTAGTCGTAATAGTGATGGTGGTAGTATTAGCAGTAGTAGTAGTAGTAGTAGTAGTAATAGTACTAGTAATGGTAGTAGTAAGAGTAGTAGTTGAAGCGAACGGTATCTACGAAGTGTACCTTTCTTTTGCTTTACTTCTTTTTCTTGTTTATTTCAATATATTTTTTTATATTTCCAATCACATTTTTATTTAATTTTGTCTAATTTTTAAATCTTTTTCTTATTTCTGTACTCTTAGTTCCCGTTTTGGGCCAAAGACATCTACAAATCTTGTTGTTATTTCTTTCTATCACTGTTAATTTTATTGCCAAATTTAATGCTGGTGTATCGGTAGTGGCCATGACTAATGCCGACACTACAAATCCAGATTTTCCGGTAAATTAAAAGCGACAAAATATCTATATAAAACATTTTAAGAACTGGTTTCTTTGGTTTACTTAAAGGAATATGATTGGAATGAAATGGAAAAATCTTTCATTTTATCGAGTTTTTTCTGGGGTTATTTTGTTACGCAATTTCCCGGTGGTTATCTATGCCGTCGTTTCGGTGCTAAGTTAACGATGTTCGTTTCTACTTTGGGCTCTGCTTTGTTTGCTTTACTTATCCCTTTAACGGTTGATTGGGGTGGTTGGCAGATTTATTGCGGTATGATATAAAGATATGTATATAAGTTCAATATATTTTTATAAGAGAGCTCGATGGCATTTTATTTAATTAAATTCTTTTAAATATTAATGCTTATAATACATTTTCTAATTACTAGTTATTTTTAGTTTTATTTATTTTAGTGATCTTTTTTATTACTTATTCATTCATTTAATCATTGAATTATTTATTTGTTTAATAATTTATTAATTATCATTGTTTTTATATTTTTGGCTTCTCCAATTATTTGTTGATTCACTCATTTATCCATTTTTCAAAATATATTTTCCCTAATTATTTTAATATTTATTTTCTATTTGCTACTCATTGTTTTATTTGCCTAATATATTTTAATTATTTATTTTTATTTCTTTATTCGCTTTGTTTGCGGCTATAAACTTTGCTCAAAAGGAATTGTTGTTATTTCTATTAATTTAAAAAAATTTAAATTTCTTTTAAATTTTTTTATTTTTGTATTAAATGCTCGCAGGTATACGTGTATGTCAAGGATTGTTTCAAGGACTTTTGTTTCCATGCATACATGCTCATCTGGCTGCCTGGTGTCCTGTGCAAGAACGCAATCGCTTAGGTGCTCTTGCTAATACGGGCATAGAATGTGGTACTGTACTGGCGATGTTCTTGAGTGGTATTATAGCAGCTTCCAGTATGGGCTGGCCTGGCATATCTTATGTTTCATGCGCCTTAGGAGTAGCTTGGTGTATAGTATGGATGATATTATCCGCAAATACACCTTCAGAGTCCAAATTTATATCGGGGCCAGAATTGGCCTATATAGAGAGTTCAAAGAATGCCGAAAGAAATAAAGATGATAATAGTACGAAGCCTGCACGTATCCCGGTACCTTGGAAAGCTATTATGGTTTCATGGCCATTTTGGGCGTTGTTGGTGGCACGTTCTGCTCACTCTTGGGGATTTTCTACATTACAAGCCGAAATACCATCTTATATGAATGGGGTTTTAGGCATGGACATGAAATCGAATGCTTTGTTTTCAGCTTTACCCTACTTTGCCATGTGGTGCATGTCTTATGTTTATCTAATATTGGCTGATGTTCTTTTACAACGAAAAATTCTTTCGTTGAACGTTTTAAGGAAAACTTTTAATAGTTTAGCGTTTTGGGTCCCAGCTATTGGCTTAATAGCGGTCGGATTTGTAAATGAGAATCAACGAACTCTGGCTATCGTGTTAATGACAGCTAACGTAGGTATTAATGCTGGCTCAACTATAGGCAGTGCCTTAAATACTATCGACCTATCACCAAATCATGCCGGTATACTAATGGGTATTGTAAATACCTCGGCTAATGTAATACCAATTTTAACACCATTATTGGTAGGTCTTATAGTGAAAAATGAGGTAAGTTCTGGAAGTGAAATGAGTTGAAGGCCTGAGTCGATTATAGATCTTTTCTTTTTTTTTTTTCTTTTAATTTCAGAATGATCGTACTGAATGGCAAATTGTTTTTATAATATCAGCTTTAGTTTTCGGTTTAGGTAATTTATTCTTTATTGTTTTTGGATCTACACAATTGCAGCCTTGGGATGACGAGAATTATCTGCAATCAACACCTAATAAAACGAACGAAACAAATAAAGACTGTCCCTCCAAAACTGTACATTTCAAAACAAAATATTGAAATAATTTTTTAAAGTTTTTTTTTTTAAGTTAAAAGAAAAACAATGAAGATTTTACTTTAAGAATTTAACGGCCGGTCCGTTAGGAATAAGTTGATATAATATAATAAATTATAAGTGAGAAAATAAGTTTTAAAATAATTTTTGTATTATTTTCAAATTTAGAAAGAATCTTAAGAATCGCAAAGGTTTGTGTCTAGAATATCATTTCGATTGTAAAGCCAATACATTAATACATTTTATTAATGTAATGTTTTAAGCTTTTCTAACGGAATTTTGTAATAAAAAGCTAAACCAGTTAATTACTTAAGAGTCTTAATCAACAAGTTTATTGCCATTCTTTCGTCGAAGTGTTTTAGATAAGACGACTTTATAAAATTGTTTATTTATCTCATTTATTAGTTTACGTTTACCTTTCACTTGAAACGTTTCGTTAAATTAAGAAAGTTTCAGAAATAAAACATGAAGAAAATTATTTAAATTTGTGTAAAAATTTAAAAAAAAATTTATTAAAAAATTTTATTAATTTTTATTCTTTTTTTCGTAATGGCTGAGGTAAAAAGCAATAGTGACAGCAACAATAATGACAACAACAACAAAGGTAGAGAATTAAAAAAAAAACAATCGATTATAAGTTAAGAAAAAATATTTTTTTTATCAAAAAATTATCATTAATTAATAGACAGATAGAGTGATAATGAAATTGAATCGAAATGAGTGTGTTTGTTTTCCAATTTACTTTAGAGGTTTTGCTATTAATTAGGGGATTTAAAAGAAAATTAAAAGCATATTTCTCTGAATTTCTCCTTCAATATAACTAAAGAGTTGCTATCAAGGATTTAACGTGAGAATCAATCTTCATCGAAGAGGGCGCCACAAAATTCTCGAGATTCCAGAACAAACTGGACTATGTTCCGATCTTGGCTACCTACACAAATCAACGCGATACACTCAGGCATGTATTGAGCAAAAAATACACGCAAAGTGAGAGATATATACGATCCCTTTGCAGCAAAGAACGTAGGGAAGAGACTTTCTCTTTTGTTGTGAAAAAAGAGATTCGCTCGATAATCTTGTCCTACAATTCTCGAGAGCCTGTCGCTAGGCATCGCTGCTTAAACCCTAGTCCTTTTTAGTTAAGATGGTTAATTCTTAGCCGGTAACGACCTCAGAATGCCGCAGAATGAGGCTATCGTCCAGTATAAACTCATCTGATAGCAAAGACCTCACTCATAATCACGTTGCCTAGTGCGACCACGCAGAGTTGAGAGTTCGTTACATTTCCGTTCCCAGTACTTTAATGGGGAACTTCATTTAACAACCAACAAAACAGTTATTTGATTCAAACTCTTAGGCGTAAAGAGTAATATTTTCACTATATTTTGTAAAATTTTCATTGAAAATTCATTAAAAAGTCATCCATTGGTTCGTGGTTTTTGGCAAACTTACTCTTTCGCGGTGGACCGGATAACTTGATTGAAATAAACCAATCAAATTGTTTCTTTTAGTAGGTGACTATCGTTTGCACTCTACTATATAGGTATACTATATAGTTATACTGTATGCAAAACAATACGATTTTCGATTATATTTGCATCAAATACTGCTTTCTAAAAGTAAATTGTGATAAAACAATACAAAAAAAAATCTTTCATTCAAGTGCTAGTCAATCCTATTCCCAAAAAGGGTACAAAAAGTTCACCGACTTGAGAAATATAATTTAAAAGAAAAACATGCTTAAAACTTGAGGTAGTGATCACGACTAAGGTACTAACACATATCCTTTCTAGGAATCATCTTTCTTTTAAACCTTTTCTTCAATTAACTTTAAATTAATCTTGAATGAAAAAAATAAAAAAAAATTGGTTTTCTGTCTCTTAAGTAGTTTTTGCTATAGTGATCGTTACTGATCTCGTAGACTTCAAAATAATCGCTTATCACATTCGATCAGTAATTTACATGCATCGTTATTTAAAAGGAAGCAATTATTGATTCAAGATTTAAATAAGATTTAAAAATAATTTCTACGATTTTTAAATTGGGGAGACCTACATAAACATCTTATGTCCACCAAACGTGAATTATAAGACGTATAAATAGTTTGTAAAGGTGCGCAAAAACGCACTACTTGATCAGACTGAATAGCAGACATGATTTAAACGGGTTTGCGAAAAATAAAACTACGATATTCTCAAAACTTCACCATAATCTTCTCGAGATCAAATTGATAAACATCATAAGTAAACCAAAGGATCTTTCATCTTTTGAAGAATGAAAGAATTTTATATAGATTTAATCTAAAGATTGGGTGATTCTTCTAGAAGCATCAAATTATAAAGATTTAACCTAAAGATTGGGTAATTCTGCTAGAAGCATCAAATTATTATATGATCGATTAGCAATCCATTGAAGCGAATGAGGTTTTATTTTATTATTTTTACTTATAATTTCATCTCATATTAAGTATTATGTTGATATAGTCGAACAATTTTAAATAGAAATTTTGGCTCGTTTAATGAGATGATGAGGTTTTTTGGAAAGTATAACACTTTTAATGACTTCATAAAGAGTTTTTCCTGGTAATCGATAAAATATTAATAATTCGAGTCTAATATTTATGTCTTCTTTATCTCCATTAATTTTCATACGTTTATTTTCAGTACCCACCTTTGGTATGCGTTATGTGCAAGCTTTGTTGATTTTCTTAAATATCGTTGCGATTTACATAAGTCGTTTTAATGTTGGTATAGCTGTAGTGGCTATGACGCATGCTGAAACTACAAATCCGAATTTTCCGGTAAGCTTTGTACAAATGATATAAATGCCTTTGAATACATTTTTTGTTTTTTGGAAATTGATTTGAATTGAATTGTTAATGTGAATTTCGCAGGAATTTGATTGGACTGAAAAGGAGATCTCTTTTATCATCTCTAGCTTTTATTGGAGTTACGTTTTAATGCAATTTCCTGGTGGTACTATATGCAAACGTTTTGGTGCTAAGGCAACTATGCTAGTCTGTACTTTATGCTCGTCTATATTAAGTGCTTTACTGCCTTGGAGTGTTTTAAAAGGTGATTGGAAGGCGTATTGTGCGGTACGCTTTCTTCAGGGTTTATTTCAAGGCGTTTTATTTCCTTGTATACATGAACATTTGGCGAAATGGTCACCACCGCATGAAAGAAATCGTTTAGGGGCTCTTAGTCATACAGGCATAGAATGCGGTTGTGTTTTAGCTTTGGGTGTAAGTGGTCTTATCGCTGAAAGTCCTTTAGGATGGCCGGGTATTTCTTATGTATCCGCTGGTCTTTGCTTCGCTTGGTGTATATTATGGTACATATTTTCGGCTAATAATGCAACAGAATCGAAATTTATAACAACCAAAGAAATGGAATATATTGAATCATCTTTGGCTAGATCGGAAAATTTTCATAAAAAGAAAATTCCTACACCCTGGAAAGCTATAATGTGCTCTGTGCCTGTCAGTGCAATGCTAATAGCTAAGTGTTCAGAAGGTTGGGGTCTGTCGATAATGCAATCTCAAATTCCTTCTTATATGAATGGTGTTTTAAATATGGCCATCAAAAGTAATGCTTTGTTTTCTGCTTTACCCTTCTTGGCGATGTGGTTTATGTCGTATGTGTATCTAATAATTGCTGATCTAATGCAAAGAAAAAGTTCATTAAGTTTAACTAGTATACGTAAAATCATTAACACTTGTGCTTTTTGGATATCGGCCGTGGCATTGATTGGGATAGGTTTCCTTGATGAACGCCAGAAACCATGGGCTATTGCAGTAATGACTGTGGCAGTGGGTGTTAATAGCGGATGTACAATTGGATGCATTTTGAATTCTCTAGATCTATCACCCAATCACGCTGGTATACTAATGGGTATTGGCAACGCTTTTGGTAACTTAATGCCTCTTATAACACCATTAGTAGTAGGTGTTATAGTCAATGACACGGTAAGTTTCTAGTTATTTATCATTATTATCAGTTACACCACTTTAAAAGTCGTGCCTTTTTGAAATATTTATTATTGTTATTATTATAATTATAATTATTATTGTTATTATGATTATTATTATTATAATTATTATTATTATTATTATTATTATAATTATTATTATTATTATTATTATTATTATTATTATTATTATTATAATTATTATTATTATTATTATTATTATAATTATTATTATTATTATTATTAGTTTGGGGAAAAAGAAATCCATTATTTTTATATGAACTTCAGGACTTTATTTAACATGCTTCGGATTGTCCGATTTGGGTCAAATATGCACCGTTTTGTTGTATGATTTGTTGCCATTTTAAAGATAACTTCAAAATGCCTCTCTCATAGAAGTCCCGGTCTCTATTTGCAAAAAACTCTAGTAGTCGATTTTCGCAATTCTCCCTAGATTCCAATTTTTTATCATTAAAGAAATTTTGAAATGCAAGAAAAAGATGATCATCGCTTGGTGCCAAGTCCGGACTGTATGGCGGATGCATTAAAACTTCCCAACCAAGCTCCCGAAGTTTCTGGCGAGTCACTGTAGATGTGTGTGGCCTAGCGTTGTCCTGGTGGAACACGACACCTCTCCTGTTGGCCAATTTTGGCCAACATCGGTCAATCGCTATCTTCAAACGGTCCAGTTGTTGACAGTAAAGATCAGAATTTAGCGTTTGGCCATATGGAAGCAACTCATAATAAATAATCCCCTTCCAGTCCCACCAAATGCATAGCAAAACCTTCCTGGCCGTTAGTCCTGGTTTGACCACCGTTTGAGGTGCTTCACCGCTCTTTGACCACGATCGTTTTCGCACAGGGTTATCGTATGTGATCCATTTCTCATCTCCAGTCACCATCCGTTTAAGAAATGGGTCTATCTCATTCCGTTTGGCCAAGGCTTCGCAGATGGAAATTCGATCCATCAGGTTTTTTTCTGTTAATTGGTGTGGCACCCAAACATCGAGCTTCTTTTTGAATCCAGCTTTGTGTAAATGGTTTAAAACTGTTTTATGGTCGATTTTTAGCTCCTGGGCGATGTTACGACTGCTAACATGCCGGTCAACTTCAATCATTTCTCCGATTTTATCGACATTTTCGACGACCGGCCTACCTGTGCGAGGTGCATCTTTAACATTAAAAATTCCTGAACGGAATCTACGAAACCAAAATTGCACATAATTGGCTGTTACAGTATCGGAACCATAAACACCATTCACAATTGTAGCCGCCTGGCTTGCATTTTCGCCTTTGTCAAAGAAAAACTGTAAAATGTACCGAATTTTCTCTTTGTTCACTTCCATTTTTAACACGCAGTAACTCACAACTGAATGCACCAAACAAAAAACAACAAGAGAATTTTTTTTACTGCGAAATGTCACCTTTCCAATGAGCATAAATCTGAAATTGTTTGATCGATACTTTACGAGAAATCTACCAGTGTAGCCATCTACCGAAAAAATAATGGATTTATTTTTCCCCAAACTAATATTATTATTATTATTATTAATATTATTATATTCCTTTATAAAGCATAACCGGTCGGAGTGGCAACTGGTATTCCTGATAGCCGCTCTTATATTTTTTCTGGGTAATTTGGTTTATATAATATGGGGCACTGCTGAAACTCAACCATGGGATGCTGAAGATTTTTTGTTAAGCAAGGATATGGAGAGCAATGCTAGAAGTGACGGAAATGAAAAATGAAAATTTAATAAAAATCGTTATCAGAAATTCAATAATAGATTTTAAATAGTACTTAAAACTGGCTGATGGCGTATCAGAGAGAAAGCGCATCAGTGCACAGTATCTTCGTAAGTACAAACTATAAACGTGTTTGTTTGACATAGAAATCTAAGTAAATTGAGTCACGTTCTCTTGATCGCCTGGTCATCTTACATTTATTAATCTAAGCATCAAATTTTTAAGATGAAAAAGTTGAAAGTGCTGTACATGCGTGCAATAATAAAAGAGAACCGGTCGCACAATACTTACTCTTCCCCTGAAATTTAAATATGAACATCTAGAGTTTCTACGTTACGTATACAAAAGCCAAAGTAGATAATGATTTAATAAGTGATGGAACAATATGTCACAATCAGGTAGAAAGTTTTTTAATTTGCCGAACTGACACTCATAAATAAATGAAAACTTAAATTCTTCACTAATAGTCGTCTCTCAGCCAATTCTCTTCGTAAGTTTTTTCGGCAATCATGTGGCAAATTGTGTTTTTTCTTCGAATTGTATCTCGGAGATCGTTTCGTTGTTATTGAAATTGATCGAAAGTCACTGAGATAAACAGCTGATAATAAGAGAGGTAAATAGACTAGCTACTGGCAGAACAGTTTGTGTGTAATTGACCTCAGATCATCATCAACAGTCCGCCGCATTATCTCAATAACTTCACTCCTCCTTACACTTTCATGTGTTATTCGCACGGGGCCTTTATGCATCGCACACGTGTACTCTACGTTCACTTGCTCCTCTATAAGGGCGGATGTAGGAACTAACACTAACCGAACATTCGTTTTGATTGTTTTGCAAAAGTTTATAAAGCGTGTTCCCCACCTTAATTAAATGTTATACTTTGAGTTTAATTTAGCACAAATGTCTTGCGGACACCTTAAGAATCCTTAAGAAAAAAATTCCTGCTTGAAGTAGGCGATAATTAAGATCCATTTCAGGACGAACAACATTTACGAAGTTGTTTTTTTGTAAGTTAAAATGTTTTAAAATTACGCGGTTTGTAATTATCTTATGTTGATTTAAAATTTTTATCTTCATTGTCTCTACTAGGAATGATTGGTGGTGACTTTAACAAACCTAAGGTAAGTGCCTGTGAATATGTTATAAATAAAAATACAAAAGTTCGAGGCTCTGGTTTAAATGAAAACATTTATTTAATAGCTGTCTGGAGTTATGACGTATGTTTACGTACAAATGATGAACACGTGAGCTATGGGAGGGAATATAAACATGTATGTAATAATTGCTGAAGCCAATCAAAAATTAGACGGCGACTATTAAAAAATTATCCGCTAACGTGTATGAACTAATAAAGGTATTAAAGTTTATTTATGGTCAATGCGAGGTGAGGAAAGTTATGAATGGTCCTCCATTCTAAGCGCCTAATACATCGACTGAATATAAAAAGTGATGAGCAACCATTTCAAACAAATAGTTTAAAATTAGTAGAGGTTCTATATTAGCGGACTAAAGAATTAATAAAAAAATTTTTTTTTTTAATTTTAAACGTTAAAAATACATTTAATTATAGAAAAGCAAGAAAAAGAAATTTCGAACCAGTAATTTGCAGTTATGAAATCAATACAAGTTGTTTTAATAAACATAAATTAAATTAAATTATTTCGTTAAACAAAAAAATTAAAATTAAATTTAAATTACAGTTAAATCGAAAAAGTGAGAAGAAGAAAAGAAAAATAAAATAAAATACAAATAAAAAATAATAAATTGTTTTAATTAGAAGCGAGAGTAAACAAATGGAAACAGTGAAGGAAAAAGGTATTAGAAAAGTTTATGATTAATTTGGTAAACAAGTAAATTGGAGCAATTTAAATAAGGAGCAAAACAATCGATATATGACATCCCAAGTCTCATACTGGACAAATTTCATAAATATTATGCTACCGGCCATGGCGAACTACAACCATTTTGAAGTTAGCATTAAAACTATATTAAGTTTTTCGATTTCGTTACGAAAATGTTACAAATTTCTGTAGCTTTATGAAGAAATTTGTAATGTTTTGGAGAAATTAGGATCTGCGCATGGACACAAATCAGCGAAAAAATAAAAAATAAATATTAAAAAGTAAAAAAAAAAGTTATGTTATCGCTAGCAGGTGGACTATTTGGCAAATACCTAAACTGTTGTTATCAAAACCCTCGCGAAATATTTGCAGATAGCGAACTGTGAAAAGAAACACGAGTTAGTGGTGCTTTAAAAAAGTTTCATGATTGAATTTTTATAAAACGTAAAACAGCACGGATTTTAGACCTTTTGATAACAAATTTTATGTATAACTTTAAGACAAAAAATAAGGTAAAAATATCGCGATCGTTAGATGTTTATGTATCGTCTATTAAGAAGTCTTTCCTTGGTACCGACTATCGATTAGGCAGATACTAGACGGACAGACGGGTACATCTAAATGGACTCCGAATTTCATACTGATCAAGAATATAGACACTTTATGTGATTTCTGAAGCATCTTTCTTAATGTTACAAACATTTTCACAACAAAATTAAATTTCAATATTCTTTTATACCGAGTGGGTGTGGTCGATCCTTTCCATGTTTGTACGGGGATAGCCAGCACATTATTTGTGGAAATTTTTATAGATCTATTTACTATGGTGTATGAGTAATGAGCAAAATACCCAAATTTCTTTTTTTTTCTTTCCAAAACAGAAGTGTTCTCAGATTTAGCCCAAATTCGTTACGAACCGACCTGCAAAAATTTCCAAATATGAAGGCGATATCATCATTTTTTCGGTCAAAAGAATGTTTACCACAGATGCTATATAGACGGACAGACGGACGGGCGAACGAACATTCTTAAATCGCTTCTAAATTTAATGCTACTAAAGAATAATGTATATTCGTTGTGGGTTCTTAGAAGATTCCTTCTGAGAATAACAAGTAGAATGACAAAATAAATATAACCCCACCTTCGGTGGTGAGTATAAAAGTTGGTGTAATCTGCTCAGACACCAAATCACTATAAGAGAGTGAGATAGAGATGTAGATAGACAGATAGACAGAGAGGAAGGAGGAGAGAGAAAGAGAGAGAGAGACAGAGAGGGAGTGAAAGAGAGAAAGAAACTCTAAGAACTCCGAAAAAATTCGGACAAATTTTTATTATTTTCATCTAAAATTATTTCATCTAAATTATGATATCGTAAAAATATATTTCCAAAAACTGTTATCTAGATATTGATCAGAACCAAATGGAACGCTGATTGGTTTGCTAATGCGCCTAGAGTAAACAGCTAAATAGTTGATAGTTGCATGCATGCGTTTATTAAATCATTTCTGATGTCACTTTAGTAAATAAAATAATTTAAGAATTGCAAGAAAAAAGTTTTTTTTTTATATTTTCAGATCAGAACTATAACGATGAGGCACTTGCTTTACTTAAACTGAATCATTGTTCATCGATTTAGTTTTTTGTTTTTTGAAAACTAGAACAAATAGGAAAAAGTGGATTCTAGATATTTAAAGATCTTTTCTTGTAAACAAAAGTCATTAAAATTATTTGATAACCTTTTTTTTTGAAAGTTGAAACGGTGTACTCGGTAATTCTAGTGTTAAAATAACACGGTCTGCCCAATAAAATACCAGGAAACTGTGATTATAAATGCCTACCATAATATAAAGATTAGCTATCACAAGGTAATCAGTACGTTTAGCAAATGCAAGAATGCAAGAATAAATAAATGAATAAAATAAAGCAAAAACAAATAAAACCGTTATATTCCCATTCTCACGTATCGTAAGTACGCACCGTCTTCTGCTAGGTTATAATAATTAGAGTATTTTGATTAGTTGCGATTGTGGTAATGGCCCGATTGTATGAAAGTATTAACTGTTCCTATTAAATGCAATTAATTAAATTTATGCTATAAATTCTTAAGTGCTACAGTTAGAAAATGCTAAAGCTTTTGCTTTTATATACTTTCATTTCTATTGAATAGAGACGACTGCGGGATATTTGTAAATTTGATTGGTCGACTTCAGTCCATATGAAAGTATCAGATTTAGTTAGATCACGGAAGGATAGACAAGCAGACGTATCTTACGCTTGTCAAAATGATAGCTCCTTACGCTTATCAAAATGATAGCTCCTTACGCTTATCAAAATGATAGCTCGTTACGCTTATCAAAATGATAGCTCCTTTATTTGGCTTGTAACTCATATATCAAAATTCTACGAAAGAAATGAGAAAATTAATATATTTTCACTTGCTAGTGGTGAACACATTATAGGCAAAATATTTCCAAACTATTTATTAAAAATTTCAAAAAAAATTGTTTCTTCTTCTTATTATTACTATTTATTACAATTGTTATAATTTTTAATCTGAAGATCTGAAGAAGATCGAGCAAATTTTTACAGTCGATTTCTTTTATTTTAGGTCCTAAGCTGGGTGTGCGTCATTTGCAGACTTTGCTTCTATTTTTCGATATCGTTGTTGCATATGTGTCTCGTTTAAATGTGGGTGTAGCCGTGGTAGCCATGACCAATGCTGAAACATCAAATCCCGATTTTCCGGTAGATTTTCATTTTAAAATTAACTTTTAATTTTTGTATAACTTATTCTTATCTTTTAGGAATTTGATTGGGATGAAAAGCAAATTTCCTATATACTCTCGAGTTTTTTCTGGGGCTACGTTGCAACCCAGTTTGTTGGTGGTTCTTTAAGTAAACATTTTGGCACAAAACTGATAATGGGTGTCTCAACATTAGGTTCAGGATTAGGCAGTGCTTTAACACCTTTATGTGTAATGAAAGGTGGTTGGCAAGCATTTTGTGCGATACGTGTCGCAACGGGTCTATTTCAAGGCATGATGTTTCCATGTATACATCAACATTTAGCGAAATGGTCCCCTCCGCGCGAAAGAAATCGTTTGGGTACTCTTAGTCATACCGGCATTGAATGCGGTACGGTTATAGCATTAGGTGTTAGTGGTATAATAGCGGAAAGTTCTCTAGGCTGGCCCGGAATATCTTATGTATCGGCTGGTTTGTGTTTTACTTGGTGTATATTATGGTGGATATTTGCCGCAAATAATGCCAATGAATCGAAATTTATTAGCAAAACTGAACGAGATTATATTGAGTCTTCTTTAGTAAGAGCTGAAGATTTTCATCAGAAAAAAATCCCTGTACCGTGGAAAGCTATTTTTACATCGAAACATTTCTTGGCATTGTGTATAACACGGTGTTGCGCCGTCTGGGGCTTATCGACAATGCAACATCAAATACCTTCTTATATGAATGGCGTATTAAATATGGAAATCAAAAGCAATGCTTTATTCTCTGCTTTACCCTTCTTAGCCATGTGGATTTTATCGTATGTATATGCTTTAGCAGCTGAAATCATACAGCATAAACAATGCATCAGTCTGACCGTTTTGCGAAAGTCCTTTAATACGATGGCGTTCTGGCTGCCTGCTATAGGACTGGTAGGAATAGGTTTTCTAGATGATGATCAGAAAACTTTAGCAATTACTCTTATGACACTATTGGTGGGTCTTCATAGTGGTACGATTATTGGTTGTACATTAAATACAATCGATTTATCGCCCAATCACGCTGGCATACTAATGGGTATCGCGAATACGACAGTAAGTTTTATGCCCATTATAACACCTCTAGTGGTGGGCGTAATTGTAACGGATACGGTAAGAAATTGTTTATTGATCTAAGATTTAAAAAAAAAAAACAAAAAATAAAAATTTTAAAAATGATTTATTTTATTGCATTCAAATTACAGCATAGTCGCACCCAATGGCAATTAGTTTTCCTAATAGCTGCCGCGGTATTCTTTGTGGGAAATGTGATTTATCTTATTTGGGGCACGGCCAAAACTCAACCTTGGGATGCTGATGATTTTATGTCCACTCAACCTAAATTAAGTTCTACTAATAACGCTAAGATTAATACAATTTGCTTGGAAAGCAGTGATCATTTAAAAAGTAGATAACAAATCTTAAATTAAATAAAATTTAATTAATTTTATTTTTAAAAAAAAAGCTCTTAACGAAAGTATTATTAATTGTATTTTGCAAACAAGAAATATGTGTCATGAACTCACGGAAAAGTGAAAATTAAAGAATAACGTTTTCTATCTACCTTTATCATTAATATAAACCAATAAGGAGATCAAAGTGATGGTGGTACTAAAACGTGATCGCTTTTAGATAGAAAATATCATCTGGTAAATTGGTGATAATACGCCCAAGTCCACGTTTCCATAGCGATTGAATTAATAGCGGCTTGTATCCAATTCATAGTTTGATCGTTTTCGATTCGTCACTTCACCTCTTCTCATCATGCTTTTATTGCAACCTATACCCCTTCACCACGGTAAGAATGTATTAAGTTTGTGTCTGCAACATTCAGAAGGATGGGGATGCCACATCTCCAACACTTATTAAATTAATCAATTCAAAATCATTTTTAGAATCGATTTCTATCTCTTCAAGTTATAAATTGAGAAGGAGCAAACCTTTTAAAACTGGACTTGATCAAGCCATTTTTGCCCCCATACAATGCTCTATTTTAAAAGTCATTATGTAAAAATATTTGCATATGTCATATTTCTTGACAAAAACCGATGAAAGATAATGAACGAATGTGAAAATTTTTTAATGCCATGGGACATTGTTTTGAATCCCTCCCATAATCATTTCTATAAATGCAGCACGACATAATTTGTAATATTTGGCAAAGAAAATGTGTTTAAAACAATGACTTGACGTTTAAAATTACTGCACTAAGTTCGCGTCTTATAGGTTTTATTTTTGGACTCCTTTTTATATAGGTATTCTCATGAAATGTAAACATTTATTCAGTACCCAGATCTAATTCTTAGTATTTTATAATGAGAAGCCTTTGAAGACCAGCAAGTTTTTCGAAAAGAAAAATAAAGTCACTACAGTTTGGACCAATTCGGTTCACGTTTTGAGCCCCTTTCACGAAAAAGTAAGGTTTCATATGGGAACAAGTTCTAAAAGTTTTTTGACAAAAGTTTTTTGACAAAAACAAAAAAAGGAGCAGTTATACTAAGCCTGTAGCATATCTGTCCAGATTTTTGAGCATTCCCCTAAAAGACCTTTTGAAAAATTCTGCTGAAAATTTCTTAACCTGTGACGCATTAGTGTAAAGTGTTCAATTGTCAACTTTTACCAGATGTAGTTTTTTAACTTGTTTTTCTCTATGTAATAATAACAAAATTATTGCATGAAACATTTTAGAGTTAACGGCTTCTTTACCCTCTTCTGGTTATTTTATTGCTTAGGTCCATTGGTATGTAGAAATACAAAATCTAGAAAATAAGAAGTAAGGAAAATTAGTTTTCTACTCATCTTATCAATGAATATTATTAGGCATTACTTACTCATATTAGATGTGTTAAATTTGTGATCAAAAATCAAATTTAGACTATTGCGGTTATTTAAGATACCAAAATAATTTGAACAGAAAATTTTATAATCGGGAAAGGCCGATTATTAAATACCCTACACTACTTCAAGTAATAGAATTCTTTACTTAACTTCGTCATAAAAAAAATCATGCATCATAACTTGTTTCCATAAAAAAGTTTATTTTTCATGAGAATATTTACATTAGACGTGATCTTAAAAATACAACAGCTGAGCCCAAAGTTAACACAGTTAGTTCATATACTAAATTGCTATTTTGTATCAAATTTTATGATAAAAATGAAATTTAAAATTTGTCAGCAAAGATTTATAATTTTTTGAAAACTTTTGAATAATAGAGGATTCAAAAATTGATCACGTCCTATTTGAATTTTTATTGTTTCTTGTTTAGATCTAAAAATACTATTTTACACCAATTTATATAGGAAATATCTTAAAAAAAAAATACTAACGAACTAAATTCCATTAAAATATCTTGAAAATTACGATCTCTAGGTCAGAAATAAATGGCCAAGCATTCCACAGATAAAAAGACAGACGGACAGACTATCTTACCATAGCATCTATTGATACTATAGAAAGTGCGTACATCTTTAGTAATTCTAGATGTTATATACAGAGCAACTGATAAGTGTTATTAAAAATCTTACTAAATAAGCTTCAAACTTAAAGCTTCAAACATATTATGAGATTTATAAGAACAGATTTTTTTTTAATTTTCTTTTATTTTTTGCTTTTTTTTTTTTAAATTTTACTAAATAATTTCAATAAAACGTATTAAATTTTCCAGAAAATGTATTTATTACAATAAATGTGGAACGTCACGGTTTTAATGCCATGAATGGGACAACGTTCTTCCGCCTTGATCGTCCTCGTTCAATTTGCTTCAGACTTTAGAGAGCGATAGCAAATTTAATTACTGGTTAATATGCGAGACACAATTCAAATTAAAAAAAAGTGACAAAATTGTTAAATAGTTTTTTTTTTATAGTTATTATACATATATATATATATATATATATATACATCTAAAGGTGAGTATATATTAAGTTCGTCATTCCCTTTGCCACAATCGAATGGAAAATCCCATAAAGTTTATTCGAAAATAATAGGAATAAATTTCTAATTTTTATTTATTGAATACCCTTTGCCTGCAGTCTGTTAGTTAGTTAGCAAATACTGAAATTTTGCTCTTACACCCTTCATTGAGCTGCCTAAACAATGGGTATTAGAGGCGTAAATTCATTTCTGGCAAGCACTTCACACAAGCTATACTTCTCTGAGACAGATCTCTTCCTAGTATTTGTCATCAATTTTTAAGAAATTCACAAGAAAAAGAAATTATTGATTAAGGAAGTTCTGTTGATTAAATCCGATTCGATCTAAAGCCCAAAAATATGCAATCGGGGCCACATAAGAAATAATTATTGTTAATCAGCAAAAAAAAAAAAATCATAAATGCAGTGAAATGCACTGAAATTACAAAAATCGTGCGATAAATGAGACGAATAAAGTTCGAAGAGCCGTGTCATCCGAAATATGAATGAAAATATTCAGTTATTAACGAGACATTTGTATGGTTAGATCTTGAAGGTCTGTGTTAAAAATATAATTTATTTTATGCCGGTAGGCACCACAAATTCGTTCCGAAATATAGTAGACATAATTTGTTGACTTCTTTCACATCAATATGGCAGGCAAGTACCTTAATTTGTTTTATTCCGGTACTTGTAACGCTCAAGACTTTATATTGAAAATTTTGTAGACCATGAATTTTTTTAAAACCTCACCCAATTCCTACCAATAGGTTAAGGTATGACGTATGCATAAATTGCGATGGAAAGCTGAAATTATAGATCAATTAAAACAGAATTCGTACACAAGAAAGTTGAAATATTTTAGATTTCAGATTATATTCATCAACGATTTACGATCTTCACCGCCATTATTGACTTTTGCAGTTAAACGGGTTGTGTGAGAACGAGTTCCGTAGGCTTCCTAGTAAGTTCCTAATTTAAAAAATCGTACATTCATACATTCGCTTGGACTTAAGGGTACTCAAGATGCACCTTAACGCACATAAAAGTTTTTTACACTTCTTTACAAAAAAAGCGTGCGACAATTCCTCCTCAGAGTACGCATACAAATCATTATTACACATGAACTTGAATAACTTTGGATTAATTTACAAAAATTTATTAATTCAAACAGTAGGCTCATATCGGCCTTCTATAAAGAAACAAGAAGGAAATGTTATTTGATTTTGGCCGAAACATTATAATCATATATCGTCTATTACTTATTATTATTTATGGTTATAAAAATATATACGATATACGTTATTGATGTTTATACATATATATATATCGTATAGCGTATTTATTTAAAAATATATTTTAATACGCGATTCGGCAACACTTCACAGGTAATTATATAAACAAAAGCCCTATAATGAAGATCCGAACTACTGATTCGATTTGCAAGATTTTCAAATTTAATGTAAAGGTTTTATTAAGAAAAAATTTAAGATCCAATCTGAAGCTCTAAACCGAAAATTCTGTGTCTAATATAGAACTAAAGAGAAGATTGTCAAACTTTTTAGTAATTATGATCGGCCGATTGATTTATTGATGAGAGTAAGAGAGAAAATATTAAACTGATTATCATAATTTTAACAGACGAATGACTACAGGAATAAACTTCGCTGTTTATGGTGATGAAGAACGTGTCTACTTTATGCGCTCGATAATGGGTATTTTCACACGTTACAAACGTTTTGTGTGTCTCATAAAACCCTGGTTCCGAATGATAAAAAAATTACTTATATCGTCCGGTTGTTTATTAAAAATTATTTAAACATTTAAACGTAATAAACAATAACTTCGTTAATGGGAATTTAAAATGCGTTTAGTTGCAATGCACGTGTCACTCATTTTTTTTAATAAATCAATAACTTTGGAAAATTACTTACAACTAAATGAATATAGAAATAAAATAATAAAATAAAAATATAAAAATAGCAATTTGTTCTTATAGCTGCGTATCGTATATCTATCTTAAGCAATTAAGACCTTTTGTGATAACCTAAATTCCTTATATGCTCGCATGCTAGTTTTTGTTTTTTAATTTATCACACTTCTCAACACTTGAGAGAACAAGGCTGCAAATTTTAAATAAATTAATTTATTTAGATTTTTAATGTGCAAGTGTTTTATAATTAATTTATACGCATTTTGAACATTATTTTAACATATCTTCCATATTTTATTAATCATTTATCTTCATTTAGTGGTGCAATTTTTATAAAAAAAAATCATATTTTAACAAAGTGCATAATTTATTGAAATGAATAATAACAAGTAAGAAATTTGTATTCGGCTATAACGAATCTTTCATACCCATCATCTTTATCTTTGAAAAAAGATCAAAAAAACTAAATTTTAATACATGGGCGTGACAGATTTTTGCTATTTTTATAGCATACCGTGGACATATTTTTTGTGTAGGGTATGAGAAGTGAGCAAAGTATTTAAAAAACATACCTGTTTTCAGCTGTGAACGATTTGGCCCATTTTCAATAACAACTTCCGTGCAAGAGCATCTACTAAAATTGGAACCGATATCTTAATTTTTACAACCAGGAGAAAGTTTACCATGTATATTGCACAGGATGGACTAACACGCGGACAGACTGGCAGACGAACACAGGGGAGACTGGCGGAAGGAGATACGGACAGACAGACACGCGGGCAGATGGATGCTCAGACAGACGGACACTCAGAAAGATGGATACAAGGACATACGAATACAGACGGGTAGACACACGGACAGTCAGGACACAAGGGCGGACGCAAGTCACAAAGAAAGACGGGCACAAGCAAAAGCGGATACAGACAGAAGGACAGCTGGACGCACGGACAGTTGGGCAGGCAGGCAGGCGGAAAGACGGACAGACGGACAGACAAGCAGGCGGACAGACGGAAAGACGTAGAGGCAGACAGACCGACAAACAAGCAGGTACAGGCGGACAGACGGGCAGACAAGCAGGCGGACAGACGGGCAGAAAAGCAGGCGGACAGACGGACAGACAAGTAGACGGACATGCGGACAGACAAGCAGGCGGACAGACAGACATGCTTAAATTGAGTCTAAATTTGATGCAGATCAAGTGTATATATATTTCGTGGGGCCTCTTAAGCTTCCTTCTGGGTGTTTCAAATGAAATGATAAAATGAATATGTTCCCATTTTTTATTGTTTATTATAAAAACATGTAAAATAATAAAAAATTGAATAACAAAAATTGTAAATTAAAATTTAAGTGAATACTAACAACATGTAATTTTAAAATGCCAGGAAATTTATATGATACTACTTATGTGATAGAATCAATACGAGGTAAGTCTCAAAATTGATAAAACGTTTCTAACGCATAGAAAAACGTCTATCGATATCTTTATGGATTATGTAATTGTTTAAATAGTGACGATATATATATAATATATAAAACACTCAAACTCATGAATGAATTTCCTTTTTCTTGCCTTTTTAAATAAGTTAGAAAAGAGGTAAAATTTCAATTAAATACTTCTCTATGCGAAATAATTAAAAACGATTTAAAGGGTCTTTTGCTACCTATGTTAGTAATAAACTTTTTAATTAATAATTTCGAATTAAAAATAATCATAAGGGCAGGAAGAAATTGCAATAAAAAAAAACAAAAAACATTAAGTACAGATCAGAAAAACGATATCGACAAAATAGCTTTAAAATTTCAATATATTGAATAACTGTACCGAGTATGAAAAGACATTTCCTGATGCAATTATCATCAAGAACGTGTCATCTACATTTCTCTTACAATCTTTTAGGAAACGAATAAAAATTTAAATTCAAACTTTCTTTATTAGGGTTTTTTTTTACGTTTTTACACTTTTTATTTTTATAGTCTTTTATTACTCAATACAAAATATAATATAACTACAATAACTTATTTAACTTATCTTGTATTTCTAAAGCAAGTTAGTGTTAGATATAAAAAAGTTGATCCAAGCATTTCTCCTCGTAGATCTCTTCTTCTCATCTTAAAGCATCTCTTCTCTTACTTTGTTTTATTAGTTATAAAATTTGCTATAATTTGTATTTCAAAATATTTTATAAAAGTAAGGATCGTTAATTTGATACCCATTTTAATAATATACGACATTTACTTTTTCTTGTTTTCAACAGTAGTATGATATACAGATCGAAAAGCAATTGAATACATATTATAACGTATAAGACGCTATATTCAACTAATCAGCAGAATTCCTTAATATTCACCATGAGCTTGTACATTACATATATTATATATATCCCTTTTACCGTATAACGTATCTGACATATTCTGCATATTCCAAACCATGTTTTTATATAATTTGCCAACGCCTGGTAAGTAATCGCTCTAATCGGCATTAAATTTTGTTTCCATGATTTAGTAAAATATTATAGGAAAAATTATGGGCTTCTAGCAAACTGAACTGATGGTCTTGATCTCAAAACATAATGCAACGAGAGGATGAAAAACACTTCAAGAGTAGTAATGATTCTTCTTCCAGAAAAGTGTACAGAAAGGCATCCACAATGGTCTATTTGAACTGACTTCGGCAGCGACGCTATAAAAGCACATATATATTTATAGGCTATCATTATTATTATTTTAGGCAACCCGTGTCCCGACCTAAAAGCTTGCTCTAGCCCTCTAGTTTTAGGATTCTTCTGTATTCCACCACTTTCTTTGGTTCGAAGCACCATACTGTGCCTGACGTTATGTCACGTTACGTTATGTTACGTTTCCCAAGCACGTGGTGTCTGATTCTTCTTCTTACGAAAACGGCAGTTAAAACTTACTCGTCTCGTATCTCCCTCATCTGACGAATAAGAACAGAAGTCACACACCCGCTAGGCATCGTGAGAAAGTGAATGTAGTCATGTCTATGATCCCTTTGTTGCCTTTATCACCATTGGCTTACTTCACTATTAATGTTCAGTGGTTTGAAAGAGACAAAGTTACCACCGCCAAGTCATTGACAATCGTCGGTCGCTTCGTCGTAGTTCCAGAAGCTTATGTGCTATGCCGACAGGTTTTATGAATCTTTTTTCTTGCCGTTGTCCTGCGGTGTGCTCCCAATGGCCAGCTGACTTCTTTTGTGCCCATTGCTGTATCAGTCTCTTAATATGGCTCCTTGCTAAACCAGGTTGCTGTGCGAAAGGTAGTGGATTTACCATAGTCCTTGGAACTCCTTTGTCGGCCAAACAGCCGGTCCTTTCGTGTGCATTATAAAAATGTTCAATAGATCGGATTCATCCTTTATATATAGGATATAAAATACGTACAAAACGGCAAAGGTTCTTATAATTTCTATTTGAACTTAAAACTTTCCTTTGAGATCGTATCATTCAATGCATTCCTTAATTATTACATTCGGGGTCCAGAAGTTGGGAAGATAGAAATTTGATCACTCAAATATCTCAGTGACTTGAAAAAAGCGGCTCGGTCAAGCGATTGGGTCGACATAAAACTCCAGTCATTTGTTCACTCGAAAGTCTATTTTTCTGAAAGTCTTTTCGAAATCTTTCGCTTCATCTGACTTTTTTAAGTTTTTCTGCTTACGTTTTACTGGTCTCTTCAAATACTCAAAAAGATAAGAAATAGTTTTGAAACTTAATACCAATTTAATTAATTAATTAACTTAAGTTTGAAATTAAACTTAAGTTGAAATAATTTTGCAGAAAGCAGCTGTTCGTTACCCTGCAATATGTATTAATCATAGTAGCTATGAGTTATCTATCAATGTTGTAAGAAAATGACTTCAATTGACTTATTGATAAATGTGCAATTAAAGCAGAAACGACATTTACTTTCGCTGGTTGTCTCATACTAGTATTGAAGAATCTCAAGGCAAAGATTTCTTTTAATTTCATTTTCATATGACTTTCAATTTCCAATAAAATCAAGAGCGATATTTGAAAAAGTTGTTCTTTTTTACTTATTATTTAGTTCTTTTTTCGTTTCGCTTTGCAAATAGTACAATGAATTTAGTGTACTTACTCAGTGTTGAATAAAATTATACCAGACTTGATACATTTAGTAATTCTCATGGTATACGTACAAATATTAAAAAACTGTATATTTAAGTAAAACTTTAATTTGAATTAATTTTAAAATGATTGCTTCTTGTCGAAAACTGGTTACGCTTGAATGCACTGGTATGTGTTTAAAAAGTAAAAAATAAAAAAGTAATTATAACACGTTAGAATATAAGGTTTTAATGTAAGTAAGAGTTGACTTACTGCAACCTCTCGACTTGACTTATTATAGACTAAATAATGATGTTGTAAAGATGACATTTTTTTTTATGACAATTTTTTATAGCATGCGATCAAGTTTTTGTTTTTGTCGCACAGTTTTGTCGTACAAAGTTTTAATTTTTTTTGAAGTTAAATATTTTTAAGTCGAAAATGAAATAAATAAAAATTTCTGAGCAGAACTCAGTCTATTCCGTTTTCAATAATTGGAATTTTTAGATGGATAAGTAGTAACGCGGTTGTATAGTCTTAATAACACTCAATGCAGAGGACATAGAGTTCTTCTAAACGCAAGTAAAAAATCATTTTGAAAAACACACTTATACCAGAATTACTTAACTAACGAAAGAGGAGCAAACAAAAAACATTACCGGCATTCTCTCTAACAAATGCAAAATACAATTCACGTCTTATACGTTCCTGTTTAAAGAGACGAGAAGATGTTATAAAGCGAAGCAAAGTAAAGTAAAATATCTCTCAACATTTTCAACGGTTTCCTTAACGAGAATGGCTTTAATTTTGTTTCTAACCAAATACGAATTAAAAAATAAATAAATTTTAATGATTTTGTTATGAAAGGTGTATTATTTTCTCTCTCAGAGATCAATGCCTGCTTTCTGGCAACTAATGTGAGAATTTAAGGAGAGATTTTAAGGAGTTAGAAATTCATTCGATAAACACATTTACTGCGATTCTTTCAATAAACATTTGTATAGAGCTATGATTTGTTTCACAAATATCCAAATATTGACTAAAGAGCAATCCAAGACAATTAATTATAAAATTAATTTGATTTAATTGTCTAAGAGTTCTATCAACTTTTACCCCTAAACTCTGAAGAATTCAAGAATGAATTACATTGACTTTTGTTACTAAAATTCATATTCGGGAATGGAATAATAACTCAAATATCTACATCTGATCAACGGAAATTATAAATATTTAATTCATTCCTAAATTGCAAGCGTTAGCATGTAATAAGTACGAAAACGTTAAAGGAAACTTTTTCAAGACGTAACCCTAAAAATTTGTAAAGTATCTATAATTCTATCTTGACCACTGGGTGCCTTCGCTTTACGTCGTATTGTGTATTAGAATTGCTGCCTTTGCCTTGCACCACGCTGTGTATAACCATCGCTTTAACTCATTTGTTAAGGCGGGTTAAGCCAGTACCGACCAAAACTTTCAACAGATAAATAACCCTGAGATACACTCTAAGTAAAATTCCAAACGACAATATCTCTTAGTTGAAGAAAACGTATCGAAATTTTTTGACTTCTTTGGAAACTTGTTCAACTTTCTAACTTTTCTAATTGTGCTTTTTAGGCGGCTTTACTTTATCTGTAAATTTAAACTCAAAATAAATATGATAAGTTGTATTTTTTTTTTTTGCTACAACTGCGACCATTGGACGATCAAAAAAACGCACGATCAGATAAATATATGGGTCAGTCTATACCCTTAAGCAAGAGTGCACATAAGAATCGTATATTGTCGTAGATCGTATATTGTCCTCGATCGTACACAGTCCTCGATCGTATACTGTCCTCGATCGTATACTGTCCTCGATGGTATATTGTCTTCGATCGTATTTTCCACGATCATATTTTGTCCTCGATCGTATATAGTCCTCGATCGTAGATCGTATATTGTCCTCGATCGTATATAATCCTCGAACGTATATTGTCCTCGATCGTATTTTCCACGATCGTATATTGTCCTCTATCATATATTGTCGTAGATCGTATATTGTCCTCGATCGTATATAATCCTCGATCGTATATTGTCCTCGGTCGTATTTTCCTCGATTGTATGATGTCCTCGATCATATTTTATTTGATATTTATATTGTCCTCTATTGTGCATCGCCGAATGTTGCAAAATATCAGACAAAGTTAGTAAACTTTTCATTAATATCTTAATGCGTGCAAAAATTTTTTAAGTATCTCTTAAAAATTTATAAAATTAAGAATAAAAATTTATGCTAATGATTGAAAAATATTTTTTTTAGAACCGAAGCGATGTGAATTAATAATTTTACTGTGTTCAATTAAAACGATATATAAATAAACCTTATAATGGTTTAATATGAAAAACTTAACAAAACTTCAAAAATTACAAGCTCTTCTAAGGTTTATATATATTTAATTGTGAAAAAATATTTTATTGAAACTATATATATATATATATATATATATATATAGACGTTGAGAGAAATTGAAAGTTATGTGCATTTTTTTATATATAAATATATAGACATTAATATATACATACACGTAGAAGCAAAAAAAAAAAAAAACAGGCAAACAAACGGTAATAAATATAAATGAAAAGGTAACGTTAACTAGATATTCAGTCATTTTAAAATATTGTCGCGAACAACATGTACGTTAAGCTAACATATAAGCAACCAATGAACGTTTTAGATATTAACAAATAAATCTTAAAAAAAAAAAAAAAAAAAAAAAAAAAAAAAAAAAAAAAAAATAAATGGAATTTTTATAAGAAAGAAAAAAA
>KK351074.1:97472-138495 GCA_000671755.1 Glossina brevipalpis | reverse complement strand
AAACAAACGGTAATAAATATAAATGAAAAGGTAACGTTAACTAGATATTCAGTCATTTTAAAATATTGTCGCGAACAACATGTACGTTAAGCTAATATTGAACCAACCAATGAACGGTTAAGATATTAACAATTAAATCTTAAAAAAAAAAAAAAAAAAAAAAAAAAAAAAATCTAAAAAAAATAAATGGAATTTTTATAAGAAAGAAAAAAATTAATAAAAAACATTTGTTTTTAAAAACTATGTCATACACTGATGTTGTAAACGGAAGCAAATCATGTTTTTCGTTTTTATCGCGTATGCGAATAAAACATTTGTTACCTGTTCTGTGTGCTACCGGTGTTTTCCAAAACAGTAAAAACGAAATTCATTAAAATTAGTGCAAATTGTATTCACTCAGTTTTGAGAAGGCGAGCTTGAACAATAGACACAAATGTAATAAAAAGTGTTTATAATAAAAGAAAATTGACCTTGATTTTGTTAAAATGAAAATTTCAAATATTTTACATAGAAACGGTTCATTAACTTTAAGTACAGTGCAACATACATCGAAGGATACTTCCAACTCCAATACGGATGCAAACACTAAAAAAGGTCTGTTGATCGTTGCTTAGAAATATACATAAGTAGGCGATGTTATCTCTTGATTATAGTCAGTCATGGCCGTTTAATTTGTTTTCGTTTGGTAAAGTTAAAGATTTCGGATCAATACAAAGCCATATTGAAGCTTAATCTACACCTACTTAATACTATGAAAAAAATGTTTAAATTTTTTAATTTGAATGTTTAAATAACTCTTTTAAAAATTAGGAGAAGCATACATAAGCACAATGAATTTTTTTTTCTTTTTTCTTTTTTTTTTTTTTTTGAAAGGCGATAAATAATTTGGAATTGATTTATTATCTTAAAACGGAAGATAACTAAAAATAAATTTAAAATCTTATAATTAACCAAGACTGACCATAAGATACCCTACATCACTTCGCCTAACACATTTCCTCAGACTTTCTTGTTATTAAATAACAAAAAAAACAGATTCCGCTTTTTCACATAAAGAGTTTGACCTTTCAGGATTATACTTATATAGGATTACATTTATAAATCTCAATAATTCTTAACATATTTTTCGCCATAAAATATCAAAAATTTTATCTTAATGCCACATAAAGATTTACTTGTGATATTTTGAATTTTTCAATGAGAAAATATATGGAAATAGATCTATGTGGTCCAAATTTAACCCTATAGTTTTTTATTTCTAAATATATTTTTGAAACATTTTCAAAATAAAAAATTGACGAATAGGTTTTATTGCCGTACAAAATCCTATTTCTTAGAAGAGCGTTCGGAATCACGAGGGGGCGGCTAGAGGGCTGTGAGAGGGCGGTGAGAGAGGGAGGGTTGGTTCATAAAAAAAATGATTACGTTCCAAATTATTCCCATCCAAATTTGCAAAATGATTTTTGAAATCCCGAAAATCCCTTAAAACCCCTTAAAAAAAGAAATATTTTCAAATAACGACTTTTTTAAAATACTCTCTTAAATCTGTGAGCAGTCCTTGTGAATATGATCCGATGCAATCCATTTTTAATTTTTTTTTGCTTTTCAAAATGTCAATATATTCAAGAAAATTTCAATTTTTTCTCATATCCATTTTTAATTTTTTCATTAAACCCAATTATGTCAGCGTATAAACTTTTCTGGAAATATTTCGAAAATTATGACACGCAAAATGAACACTTATATGTAAGACGGACTAACGAGCATCCTTAAATCCACTCAAAATATGACTGTAGTCATAAACAGATCTACCTCAAGTCTTTCCGAATCCTGTACAGATCCACACAATTGGTTTATAACCACTAGAACTCTTATATATAAGAATGAACCTTAAACAGAAGGAATAACGGATACGCTTAAATCCATTCAAACAGCTACTCTGTAATCATAAGTACATCTACTTCTGGTCTTTCGGATTTCTGTACAGATCGAAACAAATGCTTTATACCCATTTATATTGAATCTATTTTTATATAGATCCTACTTTTTACTAACTGAAGATTAAATTAGAAGTAATAATAGCTTTGAAATTAGCAACGAGCATAAGTGTTCAGAAATAGATCAACGTTTTACTGACTACAGACGTGTCTGCAAAACAATATTTTTTTCTCACGGATTTTACATAAAGAGATCTCTATTAAAGAAAATGTTTGGAAAGTCTGGAATCTTTTTAATGGTTTTTGCTCTTTAAACCGAAATTATCGAAATAATTTAATTTGTTTCGCTTTGTGGATCAAATGGAAGGTGAACGAATAAATAGAGGAAATTGAGTACTATTTGCTACGGTCGCGGATTAAAACCACAACATCTTCATCTCTTATATAAACTTTTAATAAGTAATTTGAATATGTAATTAATGTTGATGCTTGGAATATCTTATCATAAAATAGTTAACTTTGACAAGTTGAAGTTTGAAAAAAAGTTCAAAAAAAAAAACTCATGACATAATCTCATTAAAAATAAACGGTAAATGAAATCTTTAAATTATAATAGGTGAGGCTTCTTGGTACAATTTTGAACTTCTTTCCACAAACTGTCATAAGGTTGACGTTTAGTACCTGGGCTATTTCCCGACAGCCGATCTTGCCCTATTAGCTGAAAAATTTCTTCGTCTTTTCAGCGACTGGCTAATCAGAGCGAGCGTGCATTTTTACCTAACAATTTACCGAACGAAATCGAATAAACAACTTTTGGTTCCTTCGTTCACTCACAATATTCTCACCGTACATTTAACATTTTTTTTTAACCTTTTTTTAGTAAGAAAGCATGATATAGCGTACTTCTTCAGATAGTTTACTCATTTTAAAACTAATCGAACTTCTTACACGAGCAAAGAATTAGAAAACTATCTGCACAAAAATCAAATGTCACCCCTTAATCACATGTGCATTTGAGATAATCAGATGAATGTTGCCACAGATATATAGGCATTAACACCACCTAATAGAAAAAAACGCGGAACCTTTTTTTATGATCGAATAACTAAATCTTTAGATATTTCGAATGCAAACAAGCGGACACAGAAAGTATTTGTTACGATTCGCTAAAGGATTTAGGATGGATAGTGATTGGATAGATTCAGCTAGGCAGACACTCGTTAAAATGTTATGATATGTTATGTTATGATAGATGATAGATAGAGCAAATGTAAAAGTATGTTGGAGAATGGATTCAACAGAATGAGCTGAAGGACAAGCGGGCGGGCAAGCAAATAGCTGTCGGTTCAATGGACAACTAGTTGTGCGCATATGAAAGTACATTACAAAGCCATCGGAAGAATAGAAAAGTACAAGGAACAATTGAAGGGGAAAACAATTCAGAAAGCGATACTTATTAATGGAATGTTTGTTTTAGATAAATTATATTTTTCATATATAATATATAATAAATATATAATAATATAATAATTTTCTTCTTAAATATTTTTTAGATAAAATTTGCGATAAAAATGCGATATTAAGTCACTTATATTAATCTAAAAATTATTGGAAAAAACCTCTCTCCTATTTAAATGAATCCGAAATGCTTAAAGCCATCGTTTTCCTTTTCCTTCCCCTTCCACATTCATGAGATTTGTTTTAATCTTTTTTCAAGTTTTAATTACGAAAGATAAGCGTTTTATCGTAAGACATTCCATGCGTCAATATCGTTTATAAATTAATAAAATTATCTATTAAAAGTTCATATTCAATAAGTTGTCTTAAAGTCAGGTTACATTCTTAATGATATGATATTTATGATATGATATGATATTATGATATTTTATCAGTCTATGCAGAAAAAGAGATGAATTAACATACCCCGCGTTCGCCACCTTAAATAGTTCAACAAATAAATAGTTTTAGTTATAACTCAAATTTATGCATTATTTACCTTTCTTCGCGTCAACTTTTCGAGGCTTTTTTATGGCAAATTGTAAGAGACTTTGTTATGCAATAGAAAAAGACGCAATAATATGTTATGTAGTCGGGAAAAGAATCGGTTTATTGAAAAGCTTGAATAAGAGGGTCTCTTGTATACAATAGCTTTTTTTGTTTTTTTTTTTTAAATAAAAATTCAAAAGAAACTCTAATAATTGTTTATAAAAATTATCTCATTTCATTGTTTAGAAATAAGAAAATAAAGCCAATTATCATTTTAATTTCTCCTTATATATAGCATGTGCGTTAATATAAGAAATTATAATGAAATTAATATTCTTGTCACACGGGCGTAGAAAAAAAGAGGTGAAGACAGTCAATCATCATCACACAAGCATTGATTTTTTCTTTCAGATATCGAAAGAAAGACAAGTAAATGTCAAAAAAGTTTTGTGACCACTTTTTCAAATTAAATGCTAAACGATTGATTTTAAGGCTCATATGCATATATACATAGTCTCCATAGCCTACGTATACTCTGATAGTGTTAATCGTTAATTTGAAGTAAAAGTTTTTTAATCATTCACTTCGTTATGTAAGTTATTAGAAACTAATCATTGTTTTTGCTTCAAAATAATTTTATAATTTTAGTAAAGAAACTGATTATTAACTAATATATCATTACTTTGTATTTCTAATTAAAATAAATAATAATACAAAATCGAATCTCTTAACACATTTATAATAGAAATGTTTCTCGCGCCATTATATTGAGCCCCTGTATGTATGTATGATGAGATTGAAAATGTCAAGGTATTGTTACACAATTATTAAATTGGAGCAATTTGCGAAAGTGATATAAGTAGAAAATTGCAATTATTTTAACTGAATTGCTCTTGTTACATAGTAAACAAAAAAGAGAAATGTATTAATGTAAGCGAATCTTACACACCTACCCATCCACGATAAAGCGAATGAACATCGCACGTGTTTCGTTCAAAGAAAAAAGAAAGAAATTATTAATATTCCTTTGTTTTTGTTTTAAAGAAAGTTATCCGACTGAAGTGTGCCTTACTTGGCTTTTTAGAGTTTTGAATATCTCAAGTTCGCTAACAAGAAAATGTCATTTAAGGGAAGTGGCGCTTATTCTGCTAATTCAAAGAACGAAAAAAATCTTAATGTGGAGTAGGTGAACTGTAGACGTCGATAATAGACCTCAATATATTCGACGGATCTATCTGGAGGAGAAAAGGCAGAGGAGAATGGAGAGAGGAATTGAGGGGAAGTGGGGATGGTGGAGGGAGGGGAGGGGGCCGAATAGATTGGTGTAACGAATTATGGTTTATTTCAGCTAAATAAAACCATTACTAGGAATCTAGCACCATCAATAAGAACTGATGCAATTGGGATGAAAAACCAAATATCATGATATCGGATCTTTTTTAGGATTAGACAGACGGACCCCTATATCAAAATTCTTTCAGCAAACGTTAGTAGTACTAACCGGTATATATGCTACCATTCTCGCTGTCATCAGTAGATGTTACTCCTCCTAATTAACAATAATTACAAACGATGATTTAGTGTCTTTTCAAGCGCAGTCTCTTCATACTTATGACAACGATCAAAACATGGATCTTCAAAAAGTTAATTGTTTTTACCAAAGAGATGGGAAAAGTACTCGCTAGTAATGGGCACTACTTCACTTTGCTTTCTTTTAAAAAAGAAACCACCGAATGCCGATAGAAACTTATTCACAATACCAAGAGGAACATGTTTAAGAAAATCGATTAGCCGATCTCAGTTTATTTTTAGGATTACTATTCTAAATTTGAGGCAAGACCGTACGAAATTGGTAGTTAATACAATCATACAATAAGTGTCCATTAATGCCTCTAGCTGCGGGTTTAATTTGCTTTATTTTATTGCCGGTAAAGAAAATATTATTAACTCTCAATAAGAGTTTACTGATTAGTTGATTTGGGTGTAATTTTTTTAATTTAGATATATATATAAAGGAAAATGTATTTTGCTGTGGACGAATCTTTTACACCCACCACCTTGGTCTTAAAAAAAGAAAAATCAAAAAAAAAAAAAGAAATAAGGAATTTCCCGAATCCATATATGAAAACTATCATCGCATCTGCTGTAGTTTATAAGTAGCGAGCAAACAAACAAGTTACGCTCTTAGTTTTCGTTGTACCGTAGTAGAATTTAGATTTGTCTTCTGGCCTACGATTTAAGTGAAAGAACTTTTAGTGCCTTTGCCAAATTTGAATCCAACCGGGACCGAGACATTACATCCAACAACCCCAAAGACGGAGAGACAGACAACTCGGAATTTGATACTAAACATTACTATACATGTAGGGTTTATAGTGCTTCTCGAGGTACCTTCTGGATGTTACACACGTTTTGAAAAAATGATTATACCACGAATCTCTCAGTGTTCAATATAAATATGTAGAATGTAGTATATGTAGTAAAACATATTTTCATTTCAGGTGGCGGTTATAGAAAATAGATAACTAGTTTTCTGACCGGTTTTAGTTGAGTAATTTAACAGAAAGTAATAAGTGGCGCCTAAATACTTTCCTTATCTTACAAAAGCATAGACATCTAATTCGAATCTAAATTAACTCAGTAATTTATGTTAAAATATGTTCTAAATTAAACCATATTTGAACATAAATACTTGTATATTATACGACAACTTCCTTAAAGAAAGTTGTATGTTTCGAAAAATAAGTCATTACGAACAATTTTTAAAAAACCAGAGATATATTTTAATTAAATTCATAATGAACTTATACGATTCAATAATTCAAAATTTTCTATAACTATTTATTGAGTTAAAGAGAAATAGAAATAAGTATTTTTATCCATTCTTGTACTAGGCCTAACTATATAAATCTAAACCCATAAGTATTAGATAAAAATTTTACATATAAAACTAATTCAATACAATATAGTTTGAAATGTGACTGGCAAGTCTTCTTATAGTTATCGTACAAATATTATTATTTTTTTTCTATTTTTTTTTTTTTTTTTGTTTATTTATTTAGCTAAACACCTTATATGGTATATATAGGAACGTGTGCCAAGTGTTTATACTTGTAAGTAGCAAATTGAATTAACAGTAATATCAACTTTTATATACATTTAGTAACTAAAACAAGGTTTACTTATCTAAAAGTGTTGACCTTACGTTCCGCTTCTATGTTAAAGCACTTAAGATACTATTGATTAAGAAATTATAACTAAACAATTACAAGTTAGCTGCGGTTTTTATCAATATTTTTTGTTCATAAAGCGTTCAATCAATTATGTTTATTGTAACATAAATTTATTTTATTGTTTGTAGGTGATTATTATTTACATAATACGTATAATCTACTAGAGTAGTTAAGAGTAAAAAAAAAAAAGGAAAACTTACGATCTTCTTACGCGATCATTCACTATAGATTAATATACGATATTTGAATTATTGTTATTATTATTACTATTGTATCTATCCTAAGATATAAATGACGCTCTGAGAGCTCTTCGGTAGTTATATGACCGAAAACTATACAAGCGTCTCCTCGTTATTCAAGATGCATTTTTCCATCCACGTCAAAGGCCAATCTTCGTTTAAAATCGCCAGAATTCAAAGAATATGTTTGAAAAAAGCTTTGATCCAAATGTTAAAGGAAAGTGTGCTTTATTTACATTTACACTTTCGGTATCACATATTTACTATTTATATGCTATTTACATACAGCGAGAACTTAGTTAAGAATCAAATAGTTTTGAATAAAGCTTTGCATATAGAGATATACAGAGATTACGAAATGAACTATTGGACAATACAATAATGGCAAGATTCAAGTGGTATTTTGGAAATAAGATTTGATCCAAATGTTCATGAAAACTGTTGTTTATTTACATTTATTTTCGGTATCACATACTTGCCTTTTATACAAGCATTTGTATGGCGAGAACTTAATTAAGACTCAAATAGTTTTGGATGAAGCTTTGCATGTGGACATAGACAGAGACTACGGAATAAACTATTGGACATTACAAGAATGGCAAGATTTAAGTGGTATGTTGGAAATAAGATTTGATCCAAATGTTCATGGAAACTGTGCTGTATTTACATTTACTTTCGGTATCACATATTTGCCATTTATACACATTTTTCACAGCGAGAGCTTAATTAAGAATCAAACAGTTTTGGATAAAGCTTTGTATATAGACAAAGACAAAGACAGAGACTACAGAATAAACTATTGAACAATATAATAATGGTAATGGTTCTAGTAGCATGTTGCAAAAAAGATTTGAGATCCAAATATTAATCAGATGTATTTTTTATTTACGCGTACTTTCGGTATCACACATGTTTGCACAGCGGGAACTTAATTAAGAATCAAATAGTTTTATATAGATTTAGTTAGATATTATGGCAAAATTATAGAGAACTATACCATTACAACAAAGTTGTGCGTTACTCTCAGTTTGAAATATTATCTACATCACTCAAAGATAAAAGATATGCTACTAGCAATATATGCTAATAAGACTCTTTGATATGTAACTAATAAAGCAATGGATAAACGTAAGTTCGGGCCAATCATTTATCTGCTGAGTTATTCAAATAGAATTTTTTACTATAACTTGAAGCATTAATATTCAAGTGTTTAGTCTTAGCTCGCGGCCGTCAAATCTGAACAGAATAGAGCTAAACTTATATTTTTCACAATCCGCGAGTAAAGTAAAAAATATTAGATGTACCTTGATATGAAATCGTTACTCCTGGTTGCCAACATGTCTACATCTTTAGGATTAAAGGCTACACTATTTACCATATCAGTTTGCTTATATTTAGCCGATGGGTCTCATAAATATGCCTGCATATCTTCCGCACCAAGAAATACATTAGGAAAAATTAGTCATAATTTAACTGCTACAGAGAATATTTTGATTAATTATCTGACATATATAATCTAGAAATGTGAAGAAACATTTCGTGCTGGGTATATAAGCTTTATGAACTCTCAGCATATGTATTGCCAAAGTGATTTAAAGTCACTTAGGGCTCTAATGGAAATTTGTGTAATTGTTCTTCGTTGCGACAATTCTGGCAATCCTGTTTTCGTAATATCGTATTATCTATCTCTATTGTTAACTACAAGTAAAAAGCTGGCCAAAGAAATACGATCCATCGGGTTTGTACAGAGCAAATTATAGTTTTCTTAAAAACGAGTGGAACTGAAGCTAAAGGGAAATCGTACTATGAAAACGGTATCGAAAAATTGTATAACCGCTATAATCGTTGTATTGCCCTCGGAGGCAACTATATTAAATAATAAAATCAAATTCTATAAAAAAAAAGAGCTTTTCTATGTTAGCCAATGAACTCTTCAGCCCACCTGGTATGTATGTGATTTTTTTTTTTCATTTCATTTCATTTCAATTTCATTTTCAATTTCCTGAATTCGAACAGTGCACAGGTAGATTACATTAATCAAAAACGTACAAATTATTTTTTATAAGACTAACGGAGCCTGTTTCTGGATGTAGTGTCAGGAATCGCAACTATATTGAAGATGAAGAGATAGTAAAGTTAAACTGCACATTGTAGCGACTGCACGTTAAAATGAAACCCAATGTTGGTAATTAAAATAATCTACTGATACGTCTTAAATTTAATATCACTTGAGATTCTCATTAACTAAGGTTAGGCATAGTCCTCAACGAGTGCAGTGAAATTTTTTAAGTGTGATTACGTTATGATTTATTTAATATAGGAAGAGGTTACTTATCATGTTCTTAAAAAACTGCTTATCTTTATTGTATAAAGCTTATGCTTTTAAATATAATTTTTAATTTTGAAAATGTTCTCTTTAATTATTTTTAACAACCGTTAGTTAAGAATGAAAACAATAGAATGCGAATGTATTTACATTACATGCTTTGGTAAATGCGTTATCAAAATACGTATTATTTATAAGCACGCTTAGGAATGCATCCCAAAACATAGAAATAACATCTGAGTAGTCATGTTGGCTTACTTCAAGAGTTACATGAGATAATTTTTAACGCAATTAATACAATACTTTTTATATTTCATTGTTTTTTAAATGCTTTTGCAAAGTTTCTAAAAGCGATTCGAAACAGATCGCATAGGCCTACAATTTTATATAGGGCCGGTCGTTAAGAGTAATATTTTATAAAATTTGAAAAAAAAAAACAAAGAAAAAGCAAAACTCAACGTATCGAAGTAAATTAAGATTTAAATTTGAACCTTAAATATTGCAGTTATGTCCTGAACAAAATATCGTTTAAAAGCCCACCACGGCGGTGAAGCGTACGATTGCCTTGGATCGGACATACTCGGCTTTTTCTCAATACTGACCGCTAATGCTGCAAATATTTTCCTCACTTCGTGTTTTAGATTGTCATCTTGATGCCGGTATATCCTGCTCAAACTTGGCGACAATGCGGCGTATAGTCTGAATGGAGAAACTGTTGACGCCGATCCAATACTCTGGTGAATAAACGATAAGTACCAGCAATCGAGCTACCATTTTGGTAAATTGTTTTTATGAGCTTTAAAACTTCAGGAATCGTGAGTTGTCGGTCTACCATATGAATAGAGAAACTGCGATACCGACCTACTTCTCTGGTGAATAAACAATGAGTTAGCAATTTAGTAAATTTTTTTTTTTTTTTTGATTTTTAAGCGGTCAGGAATCATAAGCAGTTACGTGATGAAACTGCAAATTGTACTGGATATTTTAACACTTGAAAGAACACGAAAATATATATTTTTGAAACTAGAAATTACAATTTTGAAAAGTATCACTTTTAATAAAAGATTCAATTATTAGATAAGACGCGCTAGATGCAAAATTTTTAAAGGTAAATTCATTGTTCATTACAAGCTGAATAATCTATCATAAACGAGATGGTTTTTTTGTTTTGTTTTTTGAACCAATCTAATGTATTCGAATACATGAATGCATTGATAATAACATACCTACTTAGTATATTTTGTCATATCAATGCACTCGTTGATCGTCTACGTTTCACCAATTTTAAGCAACGCTTGTTATGGTGATGCTTACATAATTCATTCGTTATAATATTGATTAGAAAAATTTATAAATATATTTAAAAATTTTATACGTATTAAAAATATTATTTTTATTATTATTACTCTAAATATATTTACATTATTTATATATTTAATCGGATATTATATTATTTATTTAGATTGTATTTAATGATTTACGTATAAGTTTATAAATTTAATTATGTTTACATATTTATTTATATGCGTAATTCACAAAATTTAAAAACCCGTTTATAAATATATAAAAGTCATGTATATATTTACAATCCCGGTGAAAAGTGAAAAGAATCTGCTCACTATTCCTGTTCTCGTTTTTTTAACTTTCTAAAATAAGTCGAGACAGTCTATAAGCACTGAGCAAAAGAGTCAGAAAACAGACGTGTCTTTAGCTTATGTTATACTGTAGGCGTGGCCTGGGATCGATTTCACCTATTTTCAATAGCAACATACATGAAAGAGCTTCCAATTTTTCTGCCAAATTTAAAGTCGATATCTTAATTGTTGCGGCCAGGAGAATGTTTATCACAGATGGACCGATGGACAGACAGATGGACCAATGGACAGACGGACATGCTTAAATCGATTGTAAATTTGATGTTGATCAAGAATATACATACTTTGTGAAAACTTTAAAGTTTCCTTCAGAGCATTACATAAAAAATGATAAAATGAATATAAACCTCATCTTCCGTGGTGAGTATAGAAAAAAAGTATCACTTTTGAGGATTTACTAAAATCCATAATTATTGTGGAATAATAAAATATTCTTTAAGCTGCAGCGAGAGTCATTGTTTATTTCCTTGCTAGTTCGATTATAAGTCAAGAAGCGATTCGATTACTTCTAATGACTGTTCGAATTAAACTTAGTTATTGCTCAAGAAGTAGGACTTTTAAATAATTCAGTTACAATAGATATTAAAGATAAATTTTTATTCTATATTTAGGATAGCAGAGTAAATGCAGTTATTAGTGGAACTATTTCGTATCGGCACTCGTTCAAAAAGTGGATAGGTAGAGTGTAACTGCATAGTGGACAATTATGCTGATCTATCTAATCACCTACTTCGTCTACGTTTAATAAAAATTAGGATACAATTAAAGTAATGTGTACACTATAGTAGAGTAGATTGAGAATCTATTAACTAATTTCTTCTAATTATGACGCAATTTTATTCAAGGCAGTCATTAGCAATAGGGACATTTCGTTTTGTACTACGACGTCGGCATAAATTATTTATTATTAAGGAAAATAGGTCGGAAAGCAGTTATAGATCGTTTGTTTTCTAAAATTTTTAAAATAATCTCTCAAAGTTATTCGATATCGTGCTGTACAACTTAAACTTAGGAGATTATATCTCTCATTTGGCTTATCTGATTTAAATGATCCATTAAGTATTCGAGAAGGGTGTAAAATGATACAAAAGATCACAAGGTGGAAGTTTTTGATTTGGCAAATTTTAATTAAGCATCGCTGGATTTTGTAAATAAATTGTTAATTAAAGTAAATTTTTGAAAACTTTGTGACCCATTTTCGAGAGTTGTAAAAAGAAATGATTTTTTTTTTCAAAATCATTATTCCAAAAAAATTTCGTGAATTTTTAAAAAAATGTGTATTTTCCTCTTCGAAAAGAAGCATCCTACGACTCTAGGGGGATTTTTTTTTGAGAAGTGCCAAGTTTTCAAATTCTCTTTTTTTCGAGTTTTAAAAAAATTTTTATATACATTTTTAGATCTAAAAAGCAAAAACAATCAATAAATCTTTTCGTTCGTATAATATTAAAATAAATGTAGAAAAATATTATTTCTAAATAAAAAATATTTAGAAATAAAGTGAAGTTGTTGTGCCTTAAGACAGAATCTTAGCATTAGGATGCAAATGTCGAATTCATCTGAGCACATATGAGCTTCTTTTATAAAATATTTACATCACTTTCCGTACGCTGAAAAACGTTTCGTAATTTATCAATTTCAGTTATTAACGATTTATAAAACACTTGTGTTTTGCTTAACTTATTATCTCTTTATGAAAATATTTACTTTTGTTAAGCATCGCTCTTATGATGGCATTTATTTATTTAAAGCCCGCAATTATTATATATTGAAATATATTCACTTTATAGGTACTTGTTTAATTACAGGGACACTGATGTATATACAACAACACGAACAATATATTGATTGTTTTTACCACTTGAGCTTCTGTTGTTGTTTTCTTTTTTTTTTTTTTGTGGTGAGCATACGAAATTTTTGTATTATCACAAAAATTTACTAAAATATCAAGCAAATGATCATCAGTTGTTATTAAACTCTCCTTATAGCGATCGCGTAAATTAGCAGAATTTTTAAAAATTATTAAATATTTTAAATTAAAATCATTTAAAAAAAATTTATTAACATCACAAAAAAAAAAATGGTAAAAAATCGTCGCTTGGAATCTGAAGGTAGAGTTGCTCAGGAACCATTTAAAAAATAAATAAATAAAAAAGACTAACAAGTGATCGTAATGTATTTCGTAAACGAGTGTCATAAAAGGAGTTATTGTATACAGACAAAAGATATTCTACGTACACATATTCTACGTAGATATATTCTACATATATTCTACCTGCTCATATTCTACGTACATATATTCTACATACATATCTGAAGTGATTTTACTCTAATGTTTATCATAAGTTTGTACTCGGATTTATTTCTCTCAAATGAAGTTTTTTTTTTATTCCAAAGTTTTTTAATGTTATTCTATGTAATAAATAATATTTCATAGTCTTCGTATAGTTGCATTAGTTTTTATTGATATTGATGATAAGAGTATTTATGGTCTTTATTTGTTTGTTTTATTTGTTTTTTTTTTTTCTCAATTGATTTCAATTAATTTTTAAAATAAATTTCAATTTTCGCTCTGAAAGACTTTCACAATATGAAGTACCAACGTAGATCAAGAATAGCATAAAAACGCATCATCTTTTTGTAGGCGCCCTAGGTCTAATCAATTCGTTTGAAAGGCACGTGTGTTTTGCTTTCACTACTTTTTAAATGAATCGTAGATAAACCTTAAGCTGTTGAAATCAATCTCGTTTTGATCTTTGAATTTTCGGTTTGAAAAAAAAAACCAACGATTCAAATGATGCAATTGAGCGATTAGAGTGGAAGAGAACTCATCATATAAAGCTTAAAATATAATGAACGTAAAAGTAATCCGCTCACAAAATTTGGTATAAAATTTCTAAAAAAAAAAAAGAAAAAGAAAATTTAAACTAAAATTAAATAACGTGATTTCAAATTTCTCTGTGATTTTCGCAGTTAATGATTTGCGCGAAAAAACCGACAAAAATTTCATTCCGTCAAAAAAGTCGAAAATAATAATATAAAATAAAACGAAAGGATACACAAGTTGTAGACAATTTTTCAATCAAAAATTTTATCTACATCTGAGCTGTAGTTCTAATAACTCAAAACCTAAAGGATAAACGATAACATATTTAACCCTCCAGCTCCCAGGTGCCCTGAACGAGGCATATTCTTCATTTGCCTGAGATTGTTTCTTTTTCGTTTGTGTAGAAAAATAAGCAAAACCTAATACCTACGGAAGTGAAAAAACTAAAAATGTGCGATACGTTCAGTATATAGTCCATCAATGATTAGGTCGTTTTTTGATACGAAGTCTTTCTCCATTTACTGGCCTATTTTAAAAATACACTTTAACGTCTTCAGAGAACATGCCGAAGATGACGTCTGCCCAAACTTCGTTTCTAGACGAATTTATACTGCATTTTCCTTTACTTAAAGAGCTTACACTGATCCGTCCTATTAAGAGAATTAATTATATGGCGATATGGGGCCTAGGGTTAATGTTTGAGAGCTCAACATAAATGTTACACGACAACTGAATATTACACAAAAAAGAAGAAGAAATTTTGTTCATTCTCCTCATAAAATGATAAAGAATTTTTCTATATACGTGTGTATAATAAATCCCAAATGTTTACAGGTCCGCTTTTTGGTGTACGTCACTTGCAATGTCTTTTGGTATTTTGCGGGCTTTCAGTAGCTTATGCGTTGCGTGTAAACCTCTCAGTGGCTATTGTGGCCATGACTGATCGAAATGATTCAAATCCTGACTTTGATGTAAGTTTCCTTTCGATAACATCTTCTATTATTTTCTATTTATATTTCCTCTTTGATTTCAGGAATATCAATGGAGTGAGAAAACAAAATCTTTGGTGTTAAGTAGTTTTTTCTGGGGTTATGTCGTTACCCAAGTTCCTGCCGGTTCTTTGGCCCATAAATTTGGTGGTAAAGTCATGCTACTGCTAGGCATAGGAATATGTTCTGTGTTAACGGTACTAACGCCAATTTGCGCCAGATTGGGTGATTGGAAACTAGTATGTGGCTTACGAGTGATACAGGGCTTGAGTCAGGGTTTTTTATTTCCTTCAACTCACACCATTCTATCGAAATGGGCTCCAGTCGAGGAAAGAGGTACACTGGGTACTTATAGCTATTCGGGGGCTCAGTTCGGTACAGTGGTAATGCTCGCCACAAGTGGTATAGTAGCATCTTCATCTATGGGTTGGCCGGGTATATTCTATATATCAGGTGGTGTAGGTATAGCGTGGACGTTCGCATGGTTTGCATGGGGAGCTAGTTCACCAGCTGAATATAAAAGAATTTCACCCGAAGAAAAGAAACTTATAGAGACTTCGTTGGGTTGTGCGAGCCAAACGGAAGAAAATGCTGCCCCCATGAAGACGCCTTGGTGCAGAATTTTAACATCACCACCTTTCTTAGTATTGGCTTTGGTTCACTGTACACACAATTGGGGCTTTTGGACACTATTGACAGAAATTCCAACGTATATGAAAAATATCTTGGGCATGGATATCAAAAGTAATGCTTTATTATCAGCTTTACCGTATACGGCCATGTTTCTGATGTGCTTCGTCTTCTCGACTTTACAATCGACACTTAGCCGCCATCAATGTATACCGTTATCAGTAAGTCGAAAACTTTTCAATTCCATCGGTCATTGGATACCTATGATAACATTAATTGCTTTGGGTTACGTGGGAGCTGATCGAATAAATTTGGCGATAGTCTTGTTAACCATAACCGTCGGCATAAATGCATCAACGTATTTAGGTTTTCAAGTGAATCATATTGATTTGTCACCAAATTTCGCTGGAGTTCTAATGGGCATAACAAATTGTGCTGCCAACATTATGAGTATTATTGCTCCTTTAATTGTAGGATTCATAGTAACCGATGAGGTGCGTAAAAAATATGAAAAAAAAAACAAAATTTTATTTAAAATTATTTTTCGCATTTTTCAGAAAAATCCTACGCAATGGCGTATTATTTTCTTTACTGCTGCCGGTTTCTATTTTGTTGGAAATTTATTGTTTGTGATATTTGGCAAAACAACGGTACAACCTTGGAACGATATGAAAAGTTCACAGGTTGCAAAAGGTGATGATGTTAACTATGCAGAGTCGCAGCATTAAAAGCTCGACATTACATAACTGAATGAATTTTTCCTAGTCATGTGAAGCCATAACTCTGTTCAGAATTCTTGAGTGATCATCAAGATCAAATCAGTTGCCTAATATATTCGTCTATTTTCCCATGTTTAGCTTTTGTAGAGAAAGGGAGGGAGGGAGAGAGTGAGATTTCTTTTCGAAACCAATTAGATGTTATTTATGTATACGTAACTTAGAATTAATTATAATTTCTGTTATATATAATAAATGTACAAAAATGAAACCAAAAGCACAATCGATTTGATTGATGATTCGAAAGTATTACGTGATATTGCGGCGGTACAACGATACAACAAAGTGAATTGAATGCAAATGACACTAGAAATGCAAATGCGCTATACGCGAATATATTTAAACAATATTCTCTAGCATATTATCATACAATCGGTTGAACTAAAATATTTATTCCCCATAGACAGCTGTAATCATTTGATATATTGAGAATGAAATTTCAAGATCTTCTCCTAAGATCTGACTATGAAAGCTTCGCTGAAAAATGTCAAAAATAAACAACAAAAAAAGAAACTAAATATATTTTCCCGCTTCTATGTCTTGTATGTATGTATGTGTTATACTGACACACGTGTTCGGTAGTTTTGCAAACATTAAATTAATAAGAAGCTATTGTTCCTTTTATTTAATTATGATTTTTTCATTTAGTTTTTACATCAATTTTATAAGTCAGTCATACTACACATAGATTAAGCAAAATATAGAGAAACCTGGGGACAGAAATACAGTTACAGCTAAAATAACTGTAAATGTCAATCTGATGCAAATCATGCCTACAATTGTAATCAAAGCAAACTATTACAGTCATCGCTATGTAAGAAATTTGTTTTCTATAAATTATGCATCAATTTACCAAACAAAATGATTTTGTGCTGAATATTTAAAGCAATTCCAGACAGATAGTTGCCTTGGTGTGTAAGTAATGTAAGTTATGTTAATAAATTTTCAATTATATTAACTTTTTCTTTCGTTCTCGTCAGGCTTTTTGAGCTTCGCTGTGGGCGAAGTGCACCTATTTTTGAGTTTGGTATGCAGCCCATCAATTTCCTTATGTTATCAAAATTTTTGCCACAGGCAACGAGCAAACGGACAGACCAATTCGGATTGCTATGCTTATCAATATGTTTTATAAGGTGCTTGATGGATATTCTTACGAGTATAAACCTAAATAATGATATTGATGTACCGGTCAAAAAATAGAGATATATTTTCTTATATATATTTTCATAACTTTCGCCTAAAACTATGCTAATATTTTTATGTTAAAATTAAAATAAATTTTATTGAAAAGCACTCCAAACGCGTTCAGTGCGCTTGCTTTTGAGTTTTTTATTTAAGAAAAATTCTACTCTACACTCTTTATCAAGTGTATTAAGTTTCTGAGATTGTATGCAATGCCCGCAAGGATTTGACAGAGATCTACTTCCTGTTATATCAAGCAATGCAGATATATTTCTAAATCAATTTAAGTATGTCTGTCCCTCGGTCCACCCATTGTTCGGCCTATAATAGGCAATATTCGAGATGTTTTCCTAAAGTTTGTTACATTGAAATTTTTGGACCTGAGGTGGAGTCGAGAAACCCACCGTTTTTAATATTCTTTAAGAAAAGTAGTTGAACATCAATAACTTAGCATACTAAATGGAAGAGGAAAATTTGAATAGAAAGTACTCAAATTTCTTACAAAAAATAAGCCTAAGATTCGATTTTTACTATTTTATAATGAAACTTGTTTTAGGTTATAATGTTGATTTTGTATGTAAATCGACTTAACTCACTTAACTTGCATTGCACATTGATTGATTTTTCAGGTCTCCGTCCCTTTATAGAGGATTTTTCAAATTTTGTTATAAGCATTTAATGGCCGGCTTTGTCGACTACAATATTTTTAAATTGTTTTTAAATTAATTAAAATAAATTAAAGCCCTCCTCCTCTGTACCTTAAGTATTCTACTTCAATAATCAGTGAGAATACTTTGCACAGTATAGACTGGTTTACACTAATAACTGTACCTTCGTGTACAGTTCTTCTATCCCTTAACCGAGTCAGGTCATATGGAACCTGCAAGCTCGACCGGAGGCTTGATTAGTTATTCTTCGCATTTGCTTTTCTCACTTATCTGGTACCACGGGTGTCAGGAGCCCCCGAAGCAATCTTCAAGCTTCGGCCTGACAACGGGAACGGCCCAGTGCGGGAGTTTCGTGGTGGCTGTGGTTAGCCCAAATCGCGGGAAGGGCCAGCTTGCTGACTCGAATGTGGAGTTGCATTGCAACCGGGTGCTTGACCCATAGAAAAGCAGAGGTTTTAGATGGGCCTCGCTCTCACCAGGGAGTGAGTCACGTCCCATAGCGTGTCTCCATCTGGAACTTGGGATTATATCCTGAGGCGCTGAGTGTGCGTTTTCATACTCCATGTGCCATTGGGCACCGTGGAATTGCGCCTTCACGGCCGGAGTCCACGTTAAATCACTAGAGACATCTACCATCAATATCTTTGCATATAAGAGATCCTCATAAAATATATATGATTAAGTAGCACAAATTTTCATAACAATTATTCGTATCCTTTCAGTTTTACTTAATCACTTCGTGTCATAAGTAAAAATAATTTAATGAGACTCTTACGTTATTCTCGAAATTCCCATTTTTTTTTTTTTTGCAAGTTTGCTTTTGCTTGTAAGCACATAACTTTATTTTCATTGATTACCTGAACGTGCGTCCACTTTAGTACCTATATCAGTGTTTCCTTTTTCCTTTGGTTTTCTTTTTTTTTCTGTTTATATACAGTTGCTAGGTTTTAATTATATCTCGTCAATTTAGTTCTGATAATTTCTATTTTAAGTTTTTTAAGTTTTGTTTTAATATCTTTATTATCCACTTGATAATGGATTTGTAGCAGTCTTTTATTAAATAAATAAATAATAAAAATAAATTAATAAAATAATTATAAAAGTTGAGGCAGGAATTTAAACTTTTTTATATAAATTTTTAAGCAAAGCCCACAGATAATATTCGAAACGAGAAATTATTTGCTTATAAACATTCCGAAAAGAAGAACAAAAGAAGGTAACTTACACAAAGAAATTTTCGTTCTAATTTTTCTCTAGCATTTACTATAAAACGTTCGCAAGTAAAAAAATAGAAGCAACCATCATCTTTTTATACCCACCATTGAAGGATTTGTCATTTTGTTTGCAGCATCCGGAAGGCAGCATTAGAAGTATATACATTGTTGATCAGAATCAATGTTCGGAAGGCAACATTAGAAGTATATATCTTCTTGATCAGAATCAAGTTTAGAATCGATTTAAATATGTCCGTCTATCGGTCCGTTCGTTTGTCCGTCCGCCTGATTATGCTCAAAAGGCGGATATGGAGCTGCAGTGTTCCACTCCACACCATGTAAAACAAATTTTAAAAAAGTTTTCTTGCGCCGACTCGATATAATTCAGCGTACTACAATAAAATTCTCCAAAATAGGCCTAAAAGGGTAAAGTGAAGAAACTTTTACTTATATAAAAGCCTTTAAATTCAAACGACCAACGCTTACTAATCCACAACAGGGCTTCCGATATATTAACTCTAACATGAACCTGCAAATTAATGTGTAATTTAGGAGGCTTGGATCTGTGAAGCTCAAAACACAATCCAATTTATGAGTATCAATAAAGTAGTCGATAATCAACGGCTCACTCCTCTACACAAAATGTAATTTGTTTGCATTTTTTTAAATGACATCTTGTTGTGTTTCTACTTTGTAATCAAGACGATAAGTGTCACTTGGAAAGAATAATTTAAAACAAATTGAAAATAAATTTCATATTCGTTATTGTAGATATTGCAGCACCCATACCAGTAAAGTAAAGTGTAGTATTTTTGATTTTCTTGCCCATGTAGTTGTGTTAGAATTGGCTTCTTTTTCAAAGCTGACCAACTAAGAAGAATGTATGTACCAGGCTTCTGCTTTTTATCGAAAGATCGTGATGATTACAATAACGAAGAAGAGACGGACAAACGGATAAATGGATGCGGGGATGAGCAGACAGCGCCAAATCTGCACAAAATGTTACAAATCTTACGAATGTTTTGTCCTAAGTTTTCTAAAGTGTTGAAGTTCAACATCCTTAGTGCATAATTAATTCGCTTATAGAGATGACATGGAATTCATTTTTATCAATTATTTATTAATATTATGAAATAATTTGATTGGATTGCTCATAAACATGAACATTTTGAAATGTTTGTGTAGGCGAACAAGAAAAAATGACTTCAGCAATATCGCCCGACGCTCTCTCTCTCTCTTATTAGTATCTTTATGTTTTTTAATTGTTCAATAATGTTGTGTTCAGATAATACGGGGAATTTTGCAATAATTAATCTGAAATATTTGTTAATCGATCCAAATTTATTTAGATTACTTACCCTCGGATCTATTTGAAAAATATTTCTAGCTTTTATTTCTGGATCTGATTTGCGAAACCGTCTTCGATTACCTTTAAAGATTTCTGTTAATAGATAACGAAGAACGATTACTACGAAGTAGAAAAACGATCGATCATGAGAGAAGAAAATCGATCGACCAGTCGGATCCACATTGTGCGAATATGATAGAAGGATGTGGATTTAACTTTTGTTGGGAACACTAACAATTAGGATACAAAGATGCATTATTGCAATATAAAATCTAAGCACTGTTTTGCCATTGATCTGGATGTTCCTTAAAAGTAGGGTGAAGTCAATGACACTTAATGTATAAAAACTATTTCTTATAAACTCTTTGGAAAGATCTTCTTATGAACAATCCGAAGCTTTGAATTGTTAAACAGTTTTCGATTCCCAAGGACAAGTGTTCCACCACCAAGCTTTCAACTTTTGAAATCACTTAAAACATCTCGTCAAAATACAAAATTGTTTCAAAAATAAAAATGGATTTATTTTAGAACAAGAGAAGAAGATAAATGAAACTGCAAATCATTCTTTACTTATTGAGTTGAATTATTCTACTTGATACTCCGACTATTCATATAAGGCCCCTAATGTCTACTCGACTAAATGCGGGAAATTTGAATTTGTTGATGTGTTCACCAGCGTTTAAGGTAGACGGCCTTGCCGGACCTAGCTTTTGGACCATTTTTAAAATCCTTCCGTAACTTTTCGTAAACTTTTGTTGCGTACCATCACAATACTTCCTTAATATTTTTAACACATCTAAGCCTAAGTGATTTCATTATTTAAACAGAATTTGCTAGAATTTCTTTTGAAAATTTGGCGACAATAGTTTCAAACAACTTTTTTTTTAAAAAACAAAACGGTTGTTTACGATAATCATGCCAATCTAATAAAGAAAATATCGTATACATATTGAAAAGAGGCCTTCTGAAAAATAAAAATTCCCCTTATTTTTTGAACACATTCAAAAAAATATTTGAAAGAGGGAAGAAGAGAAAATATCTTTTTATTTTTTTTTATAACATTTATTGACAATCAAAGTATTATTTCATTGTGTTTAGGTTCAATGGATTTTTGTAGATTTATTACGGTTGTATTTTAGTCTGATCGATGATATCAAAATTGTAAGTGTAACGGAAAAGCTTAGAAGTAAAGTAACATAATTGATTGCTTATCACACATAACGATATTTACGTTCGTCTGGTTTTAATTGTTTTCGATTATTTTCTGTATTTTTTCACAAAAGACACAAAAGAATGACAACAAGAATTTCGTTATAAAGGTAAGAGAGAAATAAAAACGTAGTGGAAAAGCTAAGTCGAAACACAACTGTTTTTTTGTTTTTTTTGCTTTTGTTATATTTACATTTACTGTAAATAGGAAGAAGAGCAAAATTGATAAAATTTTTGCAAGAAACGAATTTATCAAGAAAAGCTAACGATTTTGAAATTAAAAGTAAAATTGTGTTTATACGTATTTAGCGTTACTTAACAACTGTTGAGAGTGAATAATTTATGAAAAAAATGCTTTAATTGAATTGATGAGTGTGTTAAGTTCATCAATTGTTAAAAGGAATGAAACATGACTGGTCGGAAAGCCAAAGGATTACTTCTACAATGAAAAGGATGTAAGAGTTTTCCATTTGAATTTCGCAGAATTGTTGGTAACGAGATCTACACCAGTTGTCATATAGGGTAGTGTTGTACACTTTGTACAACAGGTAGGTGGTGCTAACCGCAGACCTACTTTCTTTTGAAATTTAGTATTTTTGACCTTTTTTAAGATCCGAGTGGTGGGTACAAATGTTTCGGCATAGCCGAATAGAATTTTCTTCCTTGTTGTTTTTTTTAGACCACGATATTTGAATGGAAAATTCGTACTACTTTTTGATCGCAATTTATATGAAGAATTCTGAAAAATATTAAATCATTCATCTTTTCACATCATACTCACACATATATATGCGGGAAAAAATATCTCAAAATATTTACGTCCATACGAATTCTTTCAAAGCTGGTTAAAAAAAAAGTAAAATTGTTAGCACTAAACCATAAACGACAGAATTGAATTTACACAAAGATTCAGTCACTGGTTGAGGGCAACATATTCGAATAAAATTTTGTTTCTTATTCTAAATAAAATTTTTAATTACCGTTATTTTGCAAACACATTTCAATCACATCTAGAACAACTTTTTCGACACTAAAATACCGATCGAAACAGAGAAAGAAATAGATCAGCATTCGGAGTCATAAAATGGATAAAATATAAACTCTTTACAAGAATTTTAAACGTAAAAAGTTTAAAATTCTTTTTCTTCGATTTTCTAAAGTTTAGAATGCTAATCTAATTTTACAAAATTAATCGATCTGAATCACTCAAATATTTAATCGAACGACTACAGCTTTCTAGATCGACTAGGAACCTTATTTTGTATTAATGGCAAATACTTCTATTTCGCGGGTCGAATAATCATTTATTGTTCGATATTGGAATGCGTTACCACAGGCTTTCAAATTCTTTGATGGTCGCTTGGATAGTATTAGATGAAAATTGGACCCTTTCTTAAGCACACAAATTTTCTCTTGTTGCTGGCCGTAAATGATTACTCTTGATAATCATGGAATCTTTCTGTCGAATTATACTTATGGTTATGCTACAACCTCTCTTTTACGTGATACTTATCATGTAACACTTATCTTGTAACAATGTATATTGGGCTATAGATTTATGACTTTGAAATTAACTATAAATAATAAAAACAAATAAAACTACTATCAGGTAGCTTAGGATGAAGTAATTATATGTTACAATACGACGATAACTTATTTTTCTTAAACATAGACGGAGGCACATAGAGTATATTTATAATACATAGATGAAAAAACATACACATGAAGCCACATATATGCATTTGTATACATATGCACGGGCATAAAGGTCTACTACCCCTACAAATAATTTTGTTTAGGATAAGTAATATAATCTTCATCTCACTTCCTCTTTTTTCTGGTTAGACAATTTGCAAAACAGTGAAAATATGAAAGTTAAATATCTACTCCTTAGAGTGTTTCGTGCTACGGCTCAAATATATTTCTTACGCTATTTTTTATGCACTTTGACTATTGTATTTCCACAACATTGTTCTTCTTTTGCGGCCAATTAAATTGATACGTTAAGTTTTATATTAAATATTGATAGCTTACCTATTTACTTATATTTGTTTATCGATAGTACGGCGACATAGAAAAAAATTCATGTCGCAGTATTATAATATTGTTTGTGAATTAATTTTTGAAGATTTTCAGCAAAGGATCTAACGAACATTATATTATAGTGAGACTTCTTCTTCATATCAAAGTGCTTTCTTTACACCCCTTTAAGCCCCAGTACATTTGATCTTGTCAAAATGTACGCAATTTTTTTTATGAAATTTAAACATCTGTTTTCTATATTTGTCAAAGACAAACAAGGAGGGATTACTTTTGTTTTTAATCCAAAAAAGCCGCGAGAAAAGCTATAGTACAAGACGAGCAAACCATTAACAACCATGTTAAAATCGAATATTCATGAGACCAAGATCAATATACGTGTTTGGTGAACTTAACTGGCCCTATCATTTAAGGTAGAATTATCGCAACATATCAAACGACATAATAAGATGGATTTTTACCAGGACAACACTCAGTCACATATTGAAAATCAAGTTTAGGAAATCTTAGAAGCATTGATTTGGAATGTGCTCGACTTTCTACATTCAGTAGACTTTAGCCCTTCTGATTATGATGATGATTTACGGCTTGTCTGAGCAATGAGCTAATTTTTATGGCAATACTAGATAAAGGGTTCTTCCGTGCTGTAGACTCAAATTGCTAGTTATTCTTTTGATGTGAAATTCATAAGCCGCGAAAAAGATTTAAAAAAATTGACAATATTTTAAATAATATATTTTGTACTAATATTTTTAAATAGACGGAAGTTGAACTTAAGTTTTCCTACATACGAAAGTTGAACTTATGCTTTCCTTCCTACGTAAGTCCAACTTAAATTTTAATACTTGAGAAAGTCGAACTTAAGCTTTCCTACCTAGCCAAGTTGAACTTAAGTTTTCCTACATACGAAAGTTGAACTTAAGTTTTCCTACCTAGGAAAGTTGAACTTAAGTTTTCCTAACTACGAAAGTTGGACTTAAGTTTTCTTACATACGAAAGTTGAACTTAAGTTTTTCTAACTACGAAAGTCCAAGTTCAGTTTTCCTACCTAGGAAAGTTGAATTTAAGTTTTCCTACATACAAAAGTTGAACTTAAGTTTTCCTACATACGGAAGTTGAACTTAAGTTTTCTTAACTACGAAAGTTGAACTTAAGTTTTCCTACATACGAAAGTTGTGAACTTAAATTTTCCTAACTACGAAAGTTGAACTTAAGTTTTCCTACATACGAAAGTTGAACTTAAATTTTCCTAACTACGAAAGTTGAACTTAAGTTTTTCTAACTACGAAAGTCCAAGTTCAGTTTTCCTACCTAGGAAAGTTGAACTTAAGCCTTCCTACCCACGAAAGTCGAATTTAAGTTTCCTACCTGTAAGCCATTTCTACATTTGCTGTTTTGAATAACGTTTCCGGTTTCAAAACTTACTTTATGGGGGCAAAACTTATTTAAACTTCTTCCTTCCTCACTCTCATTAGCAAAACTGAAATGTTATCTCAATCGCTTCAAACGGTTTGCTTTTTTTATTTTCTTGTATAGCAAGTTTGAAACATCGTTCACAGTGAACGGCTAAAAACAGATCGTAAAAATTTTATATTTTCGTAAAACGAACAGAGCAAGTTTTAAAACTCACTTGTGCCCTTAGCGTACAAACTGCAAAATGCATGTTATATATGATCGCATTATAAATATTTACATCTATTTAATACTTAAGTAAATATTTTTTAATTTTTATTCATAAGTAATATCATGGTCGTAAAAGTGGCCTCATGCTTTAATCTACTGTCACACAGCTTGTTTGTTCTAAGTGTTAATTAGTGTGAGAATTCTTCCTCAGGCATAAAAATATTAAAAAATATAACAACAAAGAGGTGATCATAAAATTAAAATTTGTTTATTTTTTTGTCTTTCGTGTTAATAATGATTTAAAACCGTACAGCGAAATTAAAAAAAAACGGTCCACAAAGGAAAGCTATAATATTCGTCAAGGTTGATGCGGTAGTAGATTTTCATTTTCTTGCAACTTTCCTCATGAACGAACGTTTATATAGAACAACTTAAAATACTGGATTAATATTCATTATTAAGGATAAGTTCGAAAATATGATTTTATATCGGTTCCTTGCAATTTTTTTCTATAGTCTTCTGATGCTTGTATTAAGACAGAATAGCAGAGCTTGTATCAATCAAACAATTAAAGATTGAATTGTATACTGATGTTAAGGTTATTAAAATACATAACTTTTTCATAGATATGCCCATATAAGTCATATTCCATTCTTTATTAACAGTTTAGTCGTTTATTATCATGAAGTCGTGTCCATCTGCCGGTTTATTATACAATTATGTGCACGACTTCGAGGCTTTGCATATATTTTTGGCGACTTAATCGGCAAATTTGCTTTTGTTTTCTTGGAAATTTAAGATTAAAAATTAGCGAAATTTGTCGAAAGCTAAGAAAGTTCTCAAAACAGTAAATCTGTCCAAAAATGTGTTGACTTTTTCTACGAGCATACTTTTATTGGTATTATTATTATTGTTTTTTTTTTATCATTGTACTCGCCTAAGTTTTGACCGCGAACAATGCTGACACCTAGAATTATGTAAAATAATGTTTACACTTACTTAGCATGGTACGTTTGCAATGCCGATATATTTTGAAAAACATTAATTTTAAACGAATCGTATTTTCTTAGATTCGTGATATTATGAAGCGGACTAATTAAATTTGTATACAAGAAATCAAGTGAACGAAAGGAAACATATTCTCAGATTTAAAAGTTCCTTTTAGGATTGAGCCAAAGGTTACAAAGGTTTTGAAATTTCAGTTCCATATGACATATAATGTATTATAACGTTTTATAAAATATTTTTAAAAAATCGACGGTAAATTGATGGTGATGTGTTTATAAAACAAAATTAATTATTAACACTTGATGCTTTTGGTTGATCAGGTAAAAATTGCGTTATTGTATAGCAATTATGTATGAGTTAGAAAAGGACCGGATGAAAAATTCCTCTCTGTAAACTTGTTGCTTATATTTATAGTACTTTTACTAGGTTTTAAGTAGGATCACTTTTTTAACTTCGCTTTTGTTGGTTGATGATAGTTCACAATAGCAAATGTTGTGTAATTTCTGCAGAAATGTAGTAAAATTTTATTTGCCATTGATTTTAATAAAAAAAAAAAGTATATATCGTAATAGCAATAATTCAAATAAATCGTGATATCTCATCATATTTTGGAATGAATTTTAGGAGAAAGAATGATTACATCTCTAACCTCATCCCACATACACAAATTTATTTAAATAAAGTTTAAGAATAATTATTATTAATATAGGGTCATCCATTTCGTAGTCCGTACTTGGCAATCTTTTTTCGGTAGCAGAGGTAAAACAAAGCCGACATTTAGAGCATTATATGTTTAGTATAATATTTGCCATTTTACAATATGGACTACCTAATAACCGCGAAATGTTTTGAAATAGTGGAAAGTACATACATATATATAAATATACAAAAACGCTGATTCTTTAGCATAATCGTTTTGTAAGCAGATTATGATCGACTTAATCGTCCATGTCGCCCTCATCGTGAATCCAGTAAAACTGTGAAGAAGTTCGAAGAAACTGGATCTGCATTAAATTTGTTAAGGTTCGCAAATCATCGAAACACACGCTCGACTGAAAATATTTGTACTGTTAACGAAAGTGTCGAAGAAAATCCAAATTTATCCATTACAAGAGGCGCATGATATTCTAGTTGCTGCAGCCACATGATTAGCAATTATTTTGGCCTAAAATTGCATGTAAGGATATTGACGATATACGGTTTTAACAAGCCCATGCCACAAGCCACATAACACATCACGTTTTGGTATTGTTGCACGAGATATTTCCGAGACATTTAATTTCATATTTTGGTGATGTGAATTTGCCACCAAGGTCGTGGGCTTCCTCAACGCTGAACTTTTTTCTGTGGAGTTACGCAAAGGGTTGAGTTTATGCTAACAATCCTCAAACTCTGGACGCTTTCAAAACAAATATCCCTCAAGTTTTGGCCGAGCTATTGCCTGCTACATCTAGACAAAAGGAAGAAGAATTACTCGAGAAGTATCCAGCCCTATAGGATATTTCGTGGAGAACATTTGCATTATGTTGTATTCCACACATAATAGCACGATCCGTAGAATATATTAGAAAAAAAAAATTTGATCTAAATCTCAATCAAAAGGGTATTTTATTTATGTTTACTATAAAACCACAAAATGGATGACCATATATAGGCATCGTTAGCAGCGTAACTCTAATAGTCAAATAGATGGACACGTTTTCGTCAGGATAAATGTAAAAGAATATGATATATTAACTTTGTAAGTTTTAATATTAAAAGCATTGTTATTGAAAATGTTTGTATGAAGATATGATCTCATGAAAAACAGTTAACGAGAGTTAGATACAAATCCACGGTCTGGTTTTCTTATATAGTAGATAAGCTTAGTTTCGTGTAAAAATTCTTAAGAAATTATAATGTTTTTTAAAACGTTTAAAGTGAATTCTGACCGTTCATACCTTAAGAATGTTTTTTTTAAATATAAAATAATAATATAAAATAAAAAGAAAAAAATTTAAGAAAAATATTTTTTATATAAATAAATACTTAATAAAAAAAAATTTCCATCAATAAACGCTTAGTGATGTTTTGATATAAAATTAATTTTTTGTTTTGCTTTTAAGTAAAAAAGTAATAAACGCGATCTTTATAAATTTTTATTTTTACAAAAGAGAAATAACAAACGACAACTTTATTATAAGCAATTCTTTGGTGTTTAATTTTTTGTTTTGCACTTTTTTTTTTTTTTGTTTTGTTGCATTTAGCAAATATTTTCTTTTACTTTTTTTTTCCGTGTAATATAATTAATTATAATTCCAGGAGAAATAAATATAAAAACTGTCTCTCTGATTAAATTATTGCAATAAAAGATGTGAGGAGAACGCGTGCTCTAATGAAAAAATATAATAAAAATCAAGCAGAAGGGAAGACATATAAAAACAATAAAGTAGGCCGATAGAAGTCCGCAAGTAGCTCTAGCTACTCGTCGCACTTGATCGTCATACATACAAGAAAAGTTTATTAGCTTTTCAGTAAGATATGTCAGTCGTTTAATGAATATACGGGTTATGTCCATTGTTAAGTAGTGTATGCAAATATAAACACACTATGTTTGCTAATAATTCACTTACACGTTTCCATGAGATGATAAAGTTTATAAGGAAGGACTGACGTCAGTATTATAAGTATGACTCCTATGCATGCATACGTTTATAACATAAGTATATAAATTTTGTTTTGTTTTTGTTTTACTTTCGCTATGAAGTTAAACGTATTTGTGTGTGTTACGATTGTTTTCAATCCCAGTGATAAACTCAATGTGGTTTGATAAACAAAAACGTCTACATATAGATAAATTTGTTGTTAAGCACTAAGTGTTACTATTCAGAAGTCTTATCAAATTCTTCAAGAAAATGCTTTGATATCATTTTTAATCTAATTCACTACACGCCTTTATGTGGAAAATTACTGTAATTATTTAATTTGATCGAATACTTTTAAAGTTGATCAACATAAATAGACATAAATCCCTTTTACACATTCGTTTCCAAATCCATTCTAACCGCTAATAGGTAGATAGAAACAAAAAGAAGTAAAAAAATCATATTCAGTTGTACCGAACCGTTTAAAGAAAAAAGAGAATGAAACTCAATTTTACTAGATAGGCGTGACAAATTTTTGCTATAATTATGGAAATTTTTTCTTTGGCTCCTATGACCACTAAGCAAAACAGCTAGAAAAGAGTGGTATTTTCAGTTTATTTTATGCTGTAGGCGTGGCCTTACACTTCCGCCTCTAATGTTTCTGCCAAATTTGACGCTGATATCTTTGCTTTTACGGCCAAGAGAATGTTTTTTTACAATGTACCAGACGCGTTAAAAAAAATTTTTAAGAAATAATACCCTTCTAGTTTTTTTATACATCTTAAAGGATTCTAAAAGCTATCAGAAAAAACTAACTCCATGATCCAAAGTAGGGGACATCATAGTGAAAAGTGTCAACAAGCACCATTTCCTATACGTTTATGTGTTCAGCATAAATGTTAAAACCTCCTAAGTAAATACCGCATTTTCTTTTATTGGTAAACAAGGATATGACACAATGTTACGACGAGTTCAAAAGATTATGGAATCCTTTCCACATGGACTTCATATTTGATCAAAAACATCTGTGAAGGATAACGAAAGAATGCGGTGGGTAACGCTGGACAATGCTTCTAATAAAATTTATTTTATACAAGTTTTGGATTTCCTTTTTTGTTGACAATCAATACTGCAAGACCTTTTGAAATTTAATTACATACGCATTAAGATGAATGCTCCTTTTTCTAAGGAGAAAAAATGGATGATAATAATAGATATGCCAATGGTACCATTTTTTTAGGGTACCACTTTTTTGGGTACCAATTTTTAGCGTACCGCTTTTTCAGGGCACTACTTTTCTAGGGTACCATTTTTTGGGATACCACTTTTTTAGAGTACCACTTTTTTTGGGTACCACTTTTTTAGGGTACCACTTTCTTGTGTACCACTTTTTTAGGGCACTACTTTTTTTGGGTACCACTTTTTTAGGGTACCACTTTTTTAGGGCACTACTTTTTTGGGTACCACTTTTTTAGGGTACCACTTTTTTGTGTACCACTTTTTTAGGGCACTACTTTATTTGGGTACCACTTTTTTAGGGTACCACTTTTTTGTTGACAATCAATACTGCAAGACCGTTTGAAATTTAATTACAGACGCCTTAAGATGAATGCTCCCTTTTCTAAGGAAAAAAAATGGATGATAATAATAGATATGCCAATAGTGCCATTTTTTTAGGGTGTAAATTTTTTTGGGGACCTCTTTTTTAAGGTATCACTTTTTTAGAGTACCACTTTTTTAGGGTACCACTTTTTTTGGGTACCACCTTTTTTGGGTACCACTTGTTAGGGTACCACTTTTTTGGGTAAGATTCAAATTAAACTTGTTGCCATATGCAACAACAATATATATTGGCATGTTCAATTGCAACTACTATCTTTGGTTACTTAACAGGAAGCATGTAGTTTCCCATTTTAGAAAGCCATCAATAGATGGCGCCACTAACTAACATGTCTCATATCGCAAAAGTCTTAATTAGTTTTGAATCTATCTCGCATTCCTCATGTCGTTTGTTGCAACGATATATTAAAAGTGTGCAAATGTATGCGACATCATGAAAGGTGTGGAATGATTTGAAGTTTTTCCTGCATCCTTGCATCTTGTATGCTAAACCTATATGTCTATCTTTCCATCTAATTTTATTGCTCAATCTGCGCAGATCACGTTTGTTAAAATATTTTAATGATATTTGGTGCATTGATATTTGGATGCCTAAGGGTGAAGCTTTTTGAAAATTGATTGGATCGAACCATTTTTTTTTTTAATATTTCTCAAAAAAGGTCAATTAAAAGCAATATTTAGGCCTACCAACAAATAAGAAAACTTCATACGGCAATAAGGTCTAATTTTTAGCAACTTACGATCTAAATCAGTCGAAAAGTTGTAATTTGACTTATAAATTTACTTTCCTAAATTGGGGCCATATTCAGCTTTTTCTCGCCGTGTAAGTGAGCGTACATTTTTATATGGCAGTGTACTAGGATTCGTACTTCTTAATGAGAATTGTACAAGAATAATAGTTTCTTCAACAAAAGAAGTAAATATTTGGATCAAATCGGTTTAAGTTAATCTTTTCACGTATCAGCCTTTTCCAAAAGTCATATATATACGATTAGAAATCTTAATTTTTAATAAATTTGAACTTTGGGTTATAGCAGATGAAAGCGAAGTACAGTATTTGAAAGTCGACATTGCTTGAAAATAACTTGTGTTTTTATTGTTTCTATGTATTGATTTGCTTTGAATTTATGCGCGGACGAAAGAATTGCAAATACTTCATTCATCTAGCAAAGAATTGTATCCAACAGCTACGCGGGAGTAAATATTTGTACTTTAAACCACGTGTAGTACGTAACATATTAAGTTTGCATGGATGTATCTGACACTCAAAGGGAGGTAAGAGACACTCATCTTTTATTATATCGATCTATTCAAACTCGTTTTCTGAATCTATTTAAGCTTATCTCTCTTTCTGTCCATCTCTCTCTCTCTCCGATATCGATCTATGCATTCTTCTATAGAACCTACAAGCCGGCATTTTTTTTAGATATTGTGGCAGAATTTCATACACGAACCTGTTTTGATCCAAAATCGACAGCTGTTGAAAATGGTTTCCATCCGGTCATGTTTGCGATCTCTTACCGCACAATGCTCCATTTGAAAAAGTTATGCGATAAAAATTATAATTTCTTACGTTTTCCGACAAAAATCAATAAAAACTAATATTTTAGTATATAAAATAAATAATAAATTTGCATCGAATGGGACCATTTTTTGAACCACCTCCCATCTAACAGTTCTTATGAAATGTAAGCGTTTATATAGTAAAAAGGTCGAATTTGTAATATTTTATGATGGACTTGAGTTTGACATAAAAATATATTGGACTACGGAGGTCTATCTTTTCAACCCTGCTCTATATAAGGGTTCTCAAGAAAAAATCTGATCTTTAATATTTCAATGTGAAAACGTAATAATAATTTAACATAAAAATTAACTGCATCAAATTTGAACTGCATAAGACTATTGTTTGGATCTCAGCCCATATAAGAGTCCTCATTAAAATTGAGCCTTTATATGACGAAAAGAGCTGATCTTTAATATTTCATGGTGAATATGGGCGAGTAACAGTCATTTGACATAAAAATTAAATGCACCAAATTTGGTACGTGATCGGATCTTACCCTTTATAAGGGTCCTCCTTTTGTGGCAACAAAGTGTAATTTTTAATAGTAATTTAGTAGTTTATAGCAGAAGTAGCTGAAGAATAAGAAGATCTTTAACAGAAAAATTAAATTTGTTAATTTTGAACCACAGTACTTTACACGTTAGACCTTTTCCTTTATAAGGGCTCCTATGGAAAGCATGCGTTTAGGTGAACACAAGCTATAATGAGTAGTATTTTTTCACGAAATTAAACGAAGAATTGTCTTAAATACAATGGTATAGAGTATTTAATGGTCGTTTTTGCTCAATTATAATATTTTGATTTGGTTTTAACTAAATTTATGAAAGTTAGATTTCCCAACAAACTGGGAAATCAGATTAGTTAGGCAATTAGTTAATCATTCAGAATAGAGGCCTTAAAGCTATAGCATTCAAAATAGATGCCGTAACTGCTGTAGCAAATAATTTTATCTAGATTTATCTTAGCAAAGTACCGTAGAAAATTAACTAAGAAAAAACTTTTTTTATACGTTTTTCAGATAACACAAATTTTAATAAAATATATCAAGAAAGCAAGAGAGAGAAAGAGAAAAAAAACCAAAAATTAATTAACTAAAATTTATGATATTATTTGTTTTTTAATGCTCTCACTGCATTAAAAATACTTTTTTGTTTATGATACCATGAAAAACAAAAACTACTTTTTGGTCGGTAAACTACGATTCTCATTGTATATCCAAAGCTTTACAGTAATAAGAAGAAAATTGAAAAGAAAGATATCTTTTGAAAATAAATTTCAAAATAAAAATTAAATGCAACAGAAATATAAAATGTATTTGAATTAGAAAGCAAAGCATGCCAACGTTTATAAATATGCATAAAAATATATACGCAGTTTTATCAGTAATATTATGTTAATAGTTTGTCGTTTTGAAATGGTAAACAACAATAAAATGCTAATAAAAACTAGATATATTGTAAATAAATGAAACACTACAACGTTAAAGGTAATATCAGTAACTAATAAATTTGAAAACAACAACAACAATATGACTAATAGTACGAATTATATTCAAATTACATAAGACGCCCGTAATACTTCAAAAAAACTTAAAGAGTCAATCAATGTATCTAGAGAAAAAGCAGTGATATACAGAGACTGAGAGAGTGAAACTGAGAAAGAGAGAACAAAAATCGAAAATGAGAAAAAATGTAAGATGAAAAAGAGTATCGAGAAAACATACAAATAAACGTGATCTTTTCGTGAACATTTGGTTTTATTGTTCAAAATAAACTGCGAACAATATTTCATTTAATTGCAGCGAACGCTAAAGAAAAAGTATTTCCATGAAGTTTGCCAAGGCGAAACTTTCATCTTTACAAAAATTCACCTTAGAATTCCATTACAAATGTTAGCGATAATCTAAAATACTTAAGAAATGTTGACCTAGCTGATCTTTCACTTAGTATTAGCAATCCTTATACATCACTTGAAAAAAACATTTTACAAATCGACAAATTGATAAATTGCATGTCAAAAGTCAACATTTCACAAAGTGCTTGTAAGCTTATGTGGTCGTATATTTCGGGTCTTAAACAGTTTGTTTCAGTGAATGGCTCGAATTCTTCTCTTATCAAGACTATGTTTGGTGTACCACAAGGTTCCAGTTTGGGGCCCCTATCGTTTAATCTCTTCTTAAATGATCTTGGAGACTTGTTTAGTTACGACTGTGCTTTTTTTTACGTAAGCGAATGAGATCCTTTTGCTTTATGCAGATAAGACATAATATTCATTCATTCGAAGAAGATATTAATGAGTCTTTACTAATGCTTATCTACTGGATGATTGATAATATGCTTTGCAATAGCTATAGCACGACTAAGGCTCTTTAATTCTCCCCATGCGAAGTCATCTAACCTCAATATAAAAATATCTGGATATCCCAATGATTTTGTACATTCAATGGAATGTCTTGAAGTAACCCTTGAACACAAACCCAACATTGGCTCCCATGTTGACCATGTCTCTGTTAAAGTCTGCCTTAAATGCCGAAAACTGTACGATCTAAACCTACATCTGTCTGTACAGGTTGGACATACCATTGCGCATTCACTCCTTATGAGGCGTGTTAACTATTGTATTGAAGCCTTTTTCAGATGCACTAGATCTAAGTTAAACAGGCTTCAAAGTATTGTCACCGTACACAGTGCTCTTTATTTATATTGTTAAACTTAGAGACCATAACCGCTTCTTCGTTCATGGCTTCTAAAAATTCTTCTTTTCAGATTATCTAATATTTAGATTGTTTGTCTCCCTCCGCACAATTATTCAATCTTGAGTTCCATGCCTTTTAATTGAACGACTGCTGTTCTCTAGATCGAGTGGAAATCTTCTTGTATTAATACCACGTTTTTCTAACTCATGTATCGAAAGATCTTTTACCGTTCGTGTTGGAATGCGTTGCTATTAAGTTTGCTATCCTTCCATTACTTCTTGAAAACCTTAAAAGAAAACTGACCACACATCTGGACCCGTAATGTAAACCTTGTCGCTGGTAAAATGATGATGACTATGGGTTTCTTAGAGCAAAATTATTACGTTGTTAGTTATCTAGCTGACTTGTATACTCACTTATGTTGTAGACTCTCTTTTTACATAAACTGTATCTATGTAACGAGTTCATAGGCCCTTAGTCTTTATAGTTACTTTATAAAAGTGAAAAAACGAAAATGGGAAAAGTAAGTTTCCCGTCAAGCGTACATTTAGGGGTACCTCGGCGTCCTCTACAAAAAATTTATTTTTCTTGCCCGTAATTGATTTATTACGCGAACAAAATAATCTCCTTGTGACAGTCCAAACCAAAAGTAGCTCACTAACTAACTAACTTCAGATAGTTCCTTGTTTTCATTATGTCAGTGAGCTGGTCCATCTTGCTGTCACAAATCAATTTGACCCATACTATCGTTTTTTTCCTGGATTATTTTATTGCCCACGCCTTTTCCAAAGAGGAGAATTGAAATGTTTAACAAGCAGATATTATGAATAGTACAAAATGTATTTTGATCATGAGGGCTTAGAATCTTTTAATCCGGCCATACATCTATTTATTTATACGTTGTCCGCCTATGCACACAGCCATAGAATTTTTAATGTGGTTGAAGTTAAAAATACATTATACATGAATGATTTCTTCAATATTTTTAACCTAGCTTCGTACAAGGCCCATGCAGATTTTCTTTGCTGGGAGTGTTGATAATTTTAAAGAATTTCAAACTAAGGCAGAATGTATGTGGATTGTATCTCACGTTGGATGTATGAAAACGATCATGAGGTGAATTGATCCAAAATAGATACAATGATTTTTCACCTCTCGAATGCCAATCTGAATCTTGAACTAAGAGTACACGGTGTCTATGTTGAAATCGTCAACAAGTTTAAATGCATGCGGCAGTGACGATCGCTGTGATACACATATAAACTCTTGTTTTTCTCGGGTCAATTTTTACTTGAAAAATTTCATTCTTTCAATGTCTATAGGCATCTTCAAATTAGAACTAGAGTAATCAAAGCATTAATTATGCCACTTGTACTATACGCCTCAGAAGTATATAGCTCACCGACTTTCTCAAACTTAAACAATCTGAGACTATTATTTAATCGAATAATTAGCTATATGTTCTTCTTGAGGAGAAGGAGGTTATGTATAACATTTTCAATGCTGCTCCTTCTTTATTGAAATTAGGTGTTTCCTTATTCTGTACAATATTATTGGACGACAAGTACCGAAAGGGTTTGTTAATCTCTTTTCTTTTAGTAGATCTGTTCGTAGTAACTATTGGTTGATCCTCGAGTCACGTGCGCTCTGTCCAAATCTTTCCAGATAAAACTTATAAGAGCTTCCAACTCTCTCCCTAGTGATTTACAGCATTTTACATTTTCTTCTTACACGTACAAAGGCAAATTTCTAATCTTTGCAGCGAGCTATGAAATTGAATAATTATATGGAAATGCGATGAATGCCTGGGTGTTACATGTTTCTCTCCTTTGTTTTCTTTCCCTTTCTATTAATGTCTTCTATTATTCTACCTTATTATTGCCTCTATTGTAGGTGTTGTAATCTTGTCATAATATCCTTAATGGACTATAAAAAAAAGGTTGGAATTTTTATGCAATAATGCGATCAATACATAAGTCACTTAATATGATAACCAGTTTATTTTCGAAATTCAGATTTTAGCTTACAATATATTCTCATCTCAGTTCAGTCATTCATGTATACGATTTGCCGAGCAGTTCAAAATTGCTGTACTTTTCCTATTCATATTCTACATGAACGAGATTCACCTCTTATGCGATCACGTTTAAGTCCAGTCATCACATATTTAGTCACCTTAACTGATGGAGTAAATTTTTCATAATATTTATTAAGCCTTTCTGTAGCCTTTTTGTGTTAATCGCAAATCGAAATTCACCACGACATTCCCAAAATAGTTCGCTTTCTATAGCTGCGAAACAGTTAATAACTTATTGAATATTATAACCTTCGATCAATCTATAGTTCTCTGAAGATAACTTCGGACTATAGTTCGCTATAGTTCGATAAATTCGGTCTACAGTTCTCTGAAGATAAGTTCTGTATGACACTGAACAAGTAAGAAAGTTATATTTGGTTGTGGGGTCGAATCCTTTCTACCCACCATCATTGATTTTATTATAGCAATACTTCAGTATATGTAGAAGGTGAAGAATAACTTTTAATATTTTATCTTGTTTACCTTGCAAGTAATAAGCAGAAAACGTCAAAAAAATGAAAAAAAAAAAAAATTAAAATTTAATTGTTTAAAACTTCGTGTGGGTGTGGCCAATTTTGTGCGATATTTGAATATAAATATCAAGGCCCATACATTTCTGATTTGTACACTTCTCGTAAACTTGAAAAAAGTACAAAATACTAAAATTTTACAACGATGATAAAGAGCACTGATAAGCATTCATATTATTACTATTGTATATAATATTTATATGGGAGAGACAAAAGAGAGAGAGAGAGAGAGAAAGAAAGAAAAGAGAAATAGATTGAGAGAGAACGAGAGAGAAAGATAGAGTAATTGATAGACTCTAGTTTAACTATTGTTGGTGTATAAGTGCCTTAAACAAAATTTCAAGCTAGAGGAGAGTGATTGTAACAACAAAAGCTATATCTTCCAAAGCATAATGATACGTCACAATTATTCACGCATCACTTACATGAACAATAAGTAAAACGCATCAAAGTCTTTTTATAAATAAATAATCCGAAGACTAACAATGCACACACACGAGCACACATGTTTACACAAAGATGGCAAACAAGTCTTTCAAAAACACATATCGTCCGTGTGTATCTCCCTGTATTACTCAAAAATATATTTAGAGTAGAGTATCGCGAAGCATGTTGCGTTATCTCACTTCAGGCGATAGATGTGTTAGCGAGTAAAGTATGATTAGTGTGTGGTGGTGAGCTATTTGCTTTACTGATCGCGCTTACAAGTTTTGTGTATAAAAGCTATCTGACCGCCTTTCAAGAAGAATAGTCCGTTTAAGAACGTTTCTGTAAAAGGAACTGTGTCTGTTTTTTTTTTTGTTTTCTTTAATAAAAAGACGCGTGCAAACAACAAAAACATAAGAGAAATCGCTTAGAATAGAGTTAATTGTATTTTAAAATTTTATTTTTTGCGTATTTTAAAAATAATTTTTTTGTTTTTTTTTTTTGTAATTGAAATAAGTTTTTATTTTTTTTTTTTTTCGTTTTGTATATGAAGAGTGAAATTCACGCTTGTAAAACAGAAAACGAAAACAACGGAAAGAGCGGTCATCCACGCGTTCAAATACAATTGCAGTTAAAAAAAAAACAACCACAAATTCATGATATTAAAGTGAGAGGAAATTTTTAAAAATTACAAAAATATAAAAAAAAAGCAAAACAAACAAGAATAATAAAAAGGAAAAAATTTAATAATAAACGAAAATAACTGTGATATAAAATAAATAATAAAAAAAACAAAAAACAAAAAACAAAAAATTTCATATAAATTAAAATCTTCCATCTTTTCCGTAACGATCATTATGGTTAAAAATCGCCGTTTCGATGAAGGTATGTTACTTACTCACACCTGTACGTTATAGATATATTAAAAACATTCAAACTTGTCAACAAACAAAAGCCTTTTTTATATTTTCTTTCAAAAATTACAAGCACACTACAATTATTCAGTCATCTTGTGCGTTTGTAACGCTTAGAAATATTAAGGAAATGTTTCATAAAAAAACGTTCACAACAATCATGAATTCTTATCCGATTTGTGGCCTATCTATCCGAACATTAGTTCGCCAAACTTGTTATTTTTAAAAATCTTCCTAAAGTGTAATAAAAAAAAAGCTTTAAAATATATTGAACATTTCGACTTTTTCGTGAGTCACAAAAATAAATTTTTTTTTTTTTTAATTTAATGAACAACCAAATGGTCAGTTAAAAATTATAAAAAATTAAAACGTTTTGAGGGAAATAAAAAAAATTTTTATAATATTTTCTTCAATAAAGTCATTACTTTATATGTAAAAAAGAAATTTATTAATTTTATATAAAATTTTAACTTTTAAAGACAAATAATATCAACGGGTGTACACTGCCACATCTATGCTAGAAGCAGACTAAGGTAGGACCAATCAAGTAATCTCGAAAATCTATAAAAGAATAACCGGACATTTTTATGAATAATTTCCAACTGACATTAGATATCGATTTAATTTTTCTCCCCGTAAATGTTCTTGAAAATTTTATATAATATATGTTCTCTTTTAAATATCAGAATAGTTCCCTGAAATGAAATAATCTTATGAGAAAATTTTCAATACCTTTACAGTAATAATTTAAGACTTTTAGCCGTTGCCGAGCTAATTTGAATATGTATCAGATTCATATGCATCTCAATGAAAATGATCCGATTTGATCCATTTGCCCTAAATAAAAACAATTAGAGGATAATTACGATACTAGAATAATACAGGATTTGAAGACGATTATTAAGGAAAACTATACAAGATTTTAAAAGCAGAAAATAAAAGGCAAAGTATACGAGATTTTAAAAGCATAATTAGGGGAAATTATACAAGATCTGAAGGGGATCATTAGGGGAAATTATACAGGATTTGCAGGGGAACATTAGGGGAAATTATAAAAGGTTTTTTTAAAAACATAATTGAAAGAAATCGTGCAAGGTTTGAGGAGTACAATCACGGGAAACTATACTGGATTTTAAGATGATAATTAAGAGAAATTGTAGAGAATTTTAAGAAGAAAATTAGGAGAAATGATACAAGATTTTGAAGAAGACAACTAGGGAAAGTTATACAAGATATGAAGAGGACAATTATAGGGGAAATTACACAAAATTTGTAGAGGATCATTAGGGGAGACTTTGCAAGATTCTAAGAGGAGAATTTGGAAAAAGTATGCAAGACTTTTTAAAAAGATAATGAGAGAAAATTATACAAGATCTAAAGAGGACAATTATACTAAATTTTTATACTAGATTTTAAGACAATAATTAAGAGAAATTATACAAGATTTTAAGAGGACAATTAGGGGAGACTTTGCAAGGTTTTAAAAAGATAATCAGTGGAAATTATACAAAATTTTAAGAGAGTAATTAGGCAAAATTATGCAAGGTTTTAAGACGACAATTATGGGAAATTATACAAGATTTTAAGAAGAGAATTAGTAGAAATTATACAAAATGTTTTAAGAAGATAATGGGAGGAAACTGTACAAGATTTGAATAAGATAATTAACCGGAGTTTATACTA
>KK351074.1:53179-74217 GCA_000671755.1 Glossina brevipalpis | reverse complement strand
CTTCGTATGAACAAAAATTATTGTTTAACTTTTACTTGTTTTGCATTTATATGTACATATATATACATATTTCTTCTTTTTTTTTTTTTTTTTAAACTCAGATATCTTTAGTCCAGAATGATGCATAAACTTACGATTGCTTACGTACTTCGTGTTGAATATTAAATTATCTCTTTGACAAACCTTGTGCTTAGAAATGCGCTTTAGTAGAACATTTTCCTTTCTTAAGTGAAATTATTTTTATCATTTTCTTTTCAATTGAAGCGATTTTACAAAACAAAAAGGAAATGTTAATTAATTTAGTTTTAATTATGATTTTTAATCGAGCTCTAATTAAACGATTTTAGGACAAGGACAGCTTGAACCATATCAGGTGGAAAAATTTCAATTCAAAGTTAGAAGCAATAAAATTAAAAAATTGAAAAATCACTTCTCATTGGTAGATTGGAAGGTAGACAGGCAAGTAATAACTATTTTACAAACTCTACCAGGTTATACCTAATAAGGTATTTTTTTAATTGTTTTATATACTTATAATAATTAGCAGCATTCTAGAAATTTTTTCTCGTTAATATTTAGTAGCAGGGAATTTACTAAATTTAATAAAAGTTCATTTTTATGGATTCTAGTAGAAGTAGTAGTTCGTAGTAGTTTGCAGTAGTTTACAATAGTTCACCGTAGTTTACAGTAATTTGTAGCAGTCACAGATCACTCCGATATGGTTCCAGTATTTTGTGCGCTATGTCAACAGATTTAATAAATATATTTGCATGCCGCTGTCCTGCTACGCTTTCAGTGATTAGCTGTTGGAATAATATTAATATGGCTCCTTGGCACGCCGTTGAAAGATTCCGGATCTGTTACGGTTCCTCGGAATTCCTCTCTCCCCCTTGTTAGGTAACCAGTCGTCTCATTTCATTACCTTTAACACCCGATCGTCTGAGCACCCATATCAAACGTACCTTGTTGTGTTTGCACAATTCTATTAGAATTTGAAGGCACTCCAACAAAATCTTAGATGTTGACATGGTCCCTTTCAGAGCCTTTGACGAAGGTTGACTGTCGGAGCGACTGCATTGCATTGCTTTCTTAAACATTCAGAGGCACATGCAGAGGAGGACGTGAGTATACTCCGTTAATATGGCCGCATAAGTGGTCCCCAGTTTCAATATTTGCTAGTTTTGATCCATCAGAGTGTCAAGGATAACTGTTAAGTTTTAATCGTTATTCTATTACGTCATTAATTAACTCTGGTTTAATTAATTTTGTAGTCCTGTTTCAAAATACAAAAATGCGACTAAACTCGGCTTTTCATAATTAATTTGATTGAATTTATAGGTTTCGGATTTTTTGGTTTAAAGAACTCCTAACAAAACTTTTCTTTAAATTACATTAAAAGAAGACAAGAACAATATTTTAAATTTTCAAAAAATATTTCTAATATAAATTAATTTTTATAAGCTGAGAGACATATGACTCATTTTTGCAAGAAATTTAAATTAACGATCATATCTCTCGATTTGAAACAAATCGCAATTGAAAAACAAAAAAGGATGACTTATGACACTTTCAAAGTAAGCGGCTTCTAAATGACTACACAGTTTGATGTTAATACAATAAAATAATTTACATATCAGGTCTTATTGCATATATTCATCGATATGTAATATCAAGCATTTAAAAAAAAAAGTGTTTTCTTTTAGATCCTATTACTCGAACTGAGTTCACTGTATAATATTTTTATTAAAAACCAATTTCTTTCACCTTTCATATGGTTTTTTTTTCTTTTTTTTTTTTGTTATTATTCTGACTTTTATATCCCCACCCTCTCAAGGTTGATGCAAATCTCTTTCTGCTATAAGAAAGAATACGCTTTAGAAATCGCATAAAACACAACAACTGTTCTTGGTCAGCATTGCATTTTAAGATAATTGAGTGATGACATTGTCTGTCCATCTGTACGTTTGTAATCATTTGTTTGGCAACAGTAATTGAACAAAAAGTGAAAATTTTTAAATATTTTCATCGCTAACTTACAACCTAGACTTGGTGTTTGGCATAAATTTCTGATTAGAATTGAAAAATTATTTAATATGAAAAACAATCCGAATCTTTCTATTGACATTGAAATAATAATCCAAAAGTTTTTACAAGAAATTATCACAAGAAGATAATGGGTCTAATAAGAGATAGTTTTATGATAAGATAATCTATGAAATCTTTAAAGCGAATAACTATTTAATATAATACTTGATTGACTTGTATAGGATATCCAAAATTCGCTATTAGAAGCGTACACTTTTTTTTTTTGCTTTCATTTTATTTCTATTATTGCATTTGTGTTTGTCAATAAACCAACAAAAGGGAAAAAACCAAAAGAGAAAATATTCAAATTAGTAGCGATTCAATATATAAAACCTGGGCAGTTGCCAATATTGTGATGGTGATGTACATAACCTGCCTGCGCCCTCATTCTAGACAAATCTTTATAAGAACGAAAGTAAAAAAAAAATATTCGGATATATAATCGTCTTTTACTTATATTCTAAACAAAAGTATGCGAAGCTTTTGTTTACAGACGCTTTAATGTTAAATAGACGATCAATACTTCTTATATATAAAACAGTACATTAGCAGAAGCCAAATCTTATAAAAGGGGTCAAGTAAAAATGCCATAAAATGTCGAAATCAGCTTATTACGCCTTAAATGATTTAGCGAATTTTAATAATAAATGCACCATAATTGTCTTTCAATCAGAAAATAATACAAAATTTTTATCATAATTTGTTAAGTAAGAGAAGAAGCGTTTGAAGCGTTTTTATATAAGAATTTTATTATAAATAAAAAAAGTCTATTTCTCTCTGTGTTTTAGTTTTATTTGAATTTTTTTAACTTTATTCTAAATCCTTTTTTTCCACTTTCATAAATATAATAACAACAACAAAATGCATACAACAGATATAAAATATTTGTTCTGATTAATCGTTCATATAAAATATAATGCGCATCAAATACACTATTTTTGGAATTCAAAGAACAAATTCTTCTCTGACACATAAATTGATATGAAAAGCTCCACCTCTCTAATAGGTATTGTGGCAGCTAAAGCTAAAAATATCAGTAAATTAAAGTTTGCAACAAGAAAAATGCATTTCTCGTATTACAATAACCAGCCTGTCGATGTTAGGTGTTAAGGCAACCTAACCTAACAATATAAATATAAAAAGAAAAAGAAAAAGAAAAGGAAAAAATGAAGATTACCTTCTAAAGATAGTAGAAGTTGGCCATAAAAATAGAAACAGAAGTTGCCTTTAAAGTCTCGTGCATGTATATGTATATGTATGTAATACGATCAGTTTTTGTATGCTCACGTGCAAGCAAACAAACAGCAATTGTTACAAATAACGTAGACAGCACGCACACGTTACGGCTTTCGTTAAGAAGAAACAGGTAGTTTTTTATTTACTTATATTTACACACAGAGGCCGGTGATGTTTACACCATCACATATATATATATATATATATATATATATATATAGATACGTATACATGCAATAATATCTGTATGTTATGCACACACGATCGACCAACCACCACCAAATACTTGATAATGTTTATAAAAAATAAAAAAGTCAGCCGGCTGCTAGACATTTGTTTGTTGTAGGAAAAGTTGTTTTCCTTAGAGATGCTTAGATGTACAAAGTAAAAGAAAGAAAGAGAGAGACAGAGAGAAAGAGAGATATATAGAAATAGAGAGAGAGAGAGAGAGAGAAAGTAAGTAAGTGACGGAGAGAGTTAGAGAAAGAGAAATACATAGAAAGAGAGAAAAGGTAAGTAACGGAGACAGTGAGAGAGAAATAGAGAGAGAGAGAACGACCAAGAGATATTGAGAGCTATCGGAATCCAACGCATGAAAGCATGATTATTTGATAACACTTGACAAAATGAATAACGCTTATATGTGCATGTGTATGTTTAGTGCTTTTGCACTTGACTAACAATGTTTTAAAAATAAGTATCGATACGAAGCAAAAAAAAAAAAGTATATGTATGCATGCATATGTGTTCTTATAAGCCTATACTTCACAAGGTCTTTAGAGCATATTTTCTTATACAAATATGTAGAAATCAGCGGGCGTTTGAAATTATAGCCTGAGTTATCTTTTATACAACAAAAATTATTTATTCCTATGTCAACTTTCTGTTTTGTTATTGGCTTTGTTTTCTTTTCTTTAAATAATGATAATTACAAATAAATAAATAATTTAAAGCGAACACAGAGACAGAAAGACAAAAAAAAAAAAGACAAACACCAAACACCAGTGCGATGAGTTCTCTTCTTTCATAAAACCATTCATTCAACTTATCAGGTTTTCTTGAATTTCTGTTAAATGTCCACAATTCACGCGACAAACTCGTGAATGTTTTAAAAAGTAAAAGACATGTGTGTGGTGTGAAAATTTGCAGTCAGCTTAAAACGACTCTTAGATACCCATAATAAATTCATTGTTTGAATTAAATGCATAAATTAATTGCTTAAGAATCCGATTGGAATACATTTTTACAATAACACGTTTTCATAGTTGTTCTTACGCATCGGCTTGAAATTTTTTTAGATATATTTGATTTCAAATTTTTATCTTAAATTGCGTGACTGTGACTGGTAAATGCGATCAAAAAAAAGGGGACTTGGATAAATCATTTTAAAAAGTATAGCTAAAACCGATGAATTGTCCTTCGAGTGTCATTCTTGAATAGATCTACTCTTGACGTCCCTATAGCTAGCCACTGGAAGCTTAGCGCAGAGCAGCGACAAGTAAAAAGATTTATCAAATCTTCTGGAATAGGTCACGAGCTACTGGAACTACACAGAAGCGCGTTGCGATTGTTCACGGACTTCTACACGGATCATAACTCCTTCAAATATCACCTGAAAAACGTGGGTCTCTCGGATACCGATTCTTGCAGATTCTGTGAAATAGCTGTGGAAACTTCTTATCACATTCTGTGCGAATGTGAGGCAATCTGCCGACGTAGATGCGAGGTGTTTAGCGAACATTTCGTAACGCCAAACAAGGTATGGTGATCCGAATCTAGGAAAATGGGAGATTCCTTAAAATCCTAAAGCAGGAGAACTAAGGGCTGGGGCGAGTACAATAGATCTTTTAGGTCGCGGTACGGATTGCCCATAGGTACAATAACATTCCTTTAAGTGGGTAAGGATGCCAGCTAACGTATAGAATTTTAATATCATTTTACCTCAGAGGGTAATATTATATTGTATTTATAGGCCAGGCAGGTCCAATCTGATATATGACTTGAAAAGTTTTCCATTTTAATTTCAACGGGATTGACAATTTCAACGATAAGGATTTACGACTAAAACGTATTCGCGTCTGGCCGAGATCGTTATAAAGAATACACGTATTTTTTATAGTATTTGTGTCTGGAACCAATTAGAAAAATTTCGTATGACCCTTACCGAACTACCTTGGTAATAGCTCGATTCTTTTGGCGGTTGCTTTGATTTCCACATTTCGGCCTCCACATCTTTCTAACAATTTTTCCAAATATAATCGATAAAGTCCAAGCTGTCACATACCACATTTATATTTCCATTCATCTTTGCAATCTTGTTCCCATGTGAACCACTCGCACCCTATTTCGGAGGCAACAACTATTCCAGTTTTCTAGCAGATGTAGTCATCAATATTCTCTTATTTATAGACTAAATAATTGCACATTGCGAAGGAAATATGAAACGTCGCGTATTCGGTTTTTCAGGATAAGAGTTTTATAAGGAACATGAATTGGCGCCAATGCATACTAAATTTGAAAACGCTTTTGAAGACATTGTACGTCAGGATTTGTTATTAAACTTTCAAAGGATGAAAGGTCAAAAGGAACTAAAATAAATGCTGCGATAAAATTTCTAAACAAATCGCCAGTAAGAGGGCTTCCATATTACAAGACCCTGTTTGTAGTGGATATTTCGGAACATTATAAGATTTTAAAATGATCCGAATTATCTCAGTTCATACTAAATCTAGCAAATTCCTACTTTTTTTAAGTCCTAATGGTTTTATGGCTTATTTTTATTGAACATATATCTTTTCAAGCAGGATCCATAAATGTTAGCCCAGACTACGTATTCTTTTCAGATCAACACTGCTACTATTGAAAACTCCAATAAAAGATTTGTAAAATAAAGAAACGAATATGGCTAACCTAAAGCCGAAATCTGAAGCTATTCACCCACGTTGTATCGAATCCTTCAAAAATCTGTGGCTATCCACCAACACTCTACCGGGTCCTTCAAATTTGCTCTTTATAAAAATAAGAACAAAATTAATATATCACTGTGCTCAGATTATCAATATAAAAAGGAAATAAACGACATCCTTCAGTAAATAAATATTAAAAAAAACATTTTTGAATTAAATTCTATTTAATTAATGGAAGATTTTTTTTGTGCTCCGATTAGGTAAAATTGCTCTGCTCTTATATAGTGAAACAAACGCACGCTTTTTACATTAAGCGACCAACTTTAACATTTAACCGGTCAAGTATAAAAAAAATTTTTTGCTTATCAGCTGAGAAAAATCTTCACCGTGTTAAACAGTGGGCACTTAATTGAACAGATAATACTACAGTAGATTTTTCAAAAAAGAAAAAAAAATTTTTTTTTTAATAATTAGCTTAACAAATTTTATGAATCTTCTAGAAAAATGTGAAAAAAAATTTATTATTGAATAAATTTTTCCATCGAATTATAGATTTTTTCCTTAAGCGCCTCAATGAAATCATGCTGGGAAGTTGCAGGTTAATCTCTTGTCTCTTTTGTCAATTAATTTAGAGCTTCTCTAATGTACTAACAGATTTCCCTAGTGAGAGGATCATTACTATTTCTGAAGGCTGACAATGATTTGTATGAGCGCAAAGCATACAATTTTCGAAGAACGGTTTCTAAACAGTAATGTGATTGCATACTAATGGGGAAAAATAACAATAAATTTGCAGTAAAAAACATATCCGCAACCCGTATTAAAACTTTAAAACCGTTTTTCTCGAAACAGGTAGTTCCAAATCGGCACGCGACATTACTGCAAGAAATTGTATTTAGCTCATTCGAATTTTCGGAATATTTTTTATTAAGAAAATGAGTGCTTCTGTTAATCCAGAACCGAAGTTTTTCATTCAAATATACACCAATCAAACAAAAATCATTATTTCTAAATAATCCTACATCATACTCTGGACATAGACGTGTAGGTTAATGTTTTTTTTTTTTTTTTTTTAAATTAAAATGTGGCCCAATTGTCTTCTATACTTGTTTTAATAGATCCAAACAATTGTTTTAATGTTATTTTTTTGTCTACAAATAAAGGATATAATATACTACAAGGGATCCTGATTTAAAACATGTAGAGATTTTAGATGCGTTGCTGTTTGTACAATGAAGCTGTCGATACAATGAAGCCGGACTTATATTCCCACAAATTTCTTCTATTTTTTGTGCCCCTCCCCCTTCCACTGCAAGGCATGGGAATATAAGCGCACCTTCATTGTGTCAACAGCCTTCTAGCCACGAACCAACTTGTTGTTCATTCGGATCTCTCAGAATACAAAGGATTAAGATAAACTGTGCACAACAGACATTCTTCTAGCGAAACCTTCAGAAGAAATAATATTTTTTCCTTGAAATGGTTAAAAATAATGTAAAAAAATTGACGAAATTGAATCGAAGCTGACAAACGAATCTAACTCAAAAACATTATGAAGCAGAGAAACTGAAACTATTTTAGTTGTTATGGAAATTTAAAATTTAAATTCTCGATTCCTTAATAAGAATGAATACCTAACTAACATAGGCAAAATAACCAAAATAAAAAAGAAAAAAAATTATACAAAAAATCGAAACAAAACAAAGGCACGTGCCAGTAGAAAAATAAACAACTCACGTACTCTATAGATAGACAGATAGATGTGATCACTAACTCTCCCTCTTTTTTTCTTAATAATTTTCTAAAATACTTTGATATAAGCGTAATAGTCTCCTCGAGTGATAATGATTTTATTATCTTGTCAAAAATATGCTTTTTTTTGGCTGTTCCAGTGATAACACCCCACCCCTTCCTCCCCTTCCCCCGCTTATTAGAAACAAAAACTTCATTTTTAAAGGGTGAGATTTTAGTCATAAGAGAAGACTAAGTACGTTGCGTGTTCAGTATTAGTTAAAAGCCGGAAGATTTAATATTCAGGCATCCATTACAATAAAAAAAAAAAAAAAAAATTCTTATCGCAATTTTCTCAAATATTTAAAAAAAGATTTTTATTTTTATTTTATAAAATTGATAACGTAATGACTTCATTAAACAAACATAACTTTTTTTGTTTTTTTTTTTTCCTTTTTTAGGTCCAGTTATCGGCAGTCGTCATATACAATGTTTTTTGTGTTTCTGTTGTCTGTCGTTATGTTATGCCCTGCGTGTGAATTTGTCGGTGGCCATTGTTGCCATGACCGACAAAAACTCTACAAGCAGTAATTTCGAGGTAATTTCGAAATATAACAATAATTTGGGAAATGAATTTTTAAAATTGATTTAAAACATTTTATTACCAGGAATTCGATTGGGATGAAGGAACGAAATCATATCTGCTAAGTAGTTTCTTTTGGGGCTATATACTTACACAGATACCAGGCGGCCATATAGCTCAAAAATATGGTGCAAAGACGCTGCTTTTAATTGGGATAACATTGTGTTCATTACTTACTTTGCTTACACCATTGGCTGCCTCCGTTGGAGGTTGGAAATTGTTGTTTGCTGTACGTGTGGTTCAAGGTTTACTACAAGGCTCAGTACATCCTGCCACTCATGCTATGTTGGCTAAATGGGCGCCTGTAGAGGAAAGAGGTACATTGGGAACATTTTGCTATTCCGGTTCACAATTTGGTACTGTTTTGATGTTGGCTGTAAGTGGCTATATAGCTGATTCATCCGCGGGTTGGCCAGGCATTTTTTATGTGTCGGGTGCTATGGGCTTTGTATGGGCTCTATTTTGGTTTTTGTTTGCTGCCAGCACACCGGCTGAACACAAAAGCATTACTAACGAAGAAAAGAAACTTATAGAAAATTCTTTGGGTCAAGTGGAAAATAAGCCACAAGTTAATGGTCCTACACCATGGCTTAATATATTTACTTCGGCTCCATTTATATCTTTAATAGTTGTACACTGTACGCACATGTGGGGTTTCTGGACTCTATTGACTCAAATACCCAATTACATGAAGAATATATTGGGAGTAGATATTAAAAATAGTGCTTTACTTTCCTCCCTACCTTATGCTGTGATGTGTTTGCTGTCCTTCTTCTTTATATATCTATCAAAAATATTGGCACGAAAGGATAGTGTGTCGCTATCATTTAATCGTAAATTCTTCAATAGTATTGGCCATTGGATACCGATGGTATCACTAATCGCTTTAGGTTATGTAACCAAAGAACATGCCACGTTGGCTGTTGTCTTGTTAACCTTAACAGTGGGTATAAGTGCGGCCACATACTTGGGATTCCAAGTGAATCACATTGATCTTTCACCCAATTATGCGGGTACTCTAATGGGCATTACGAATGGTGCTGCAAATGTTATGAGCGCTTTAGCACCGCTTGCAGTCGGCTTCGTAGTAGAGGATGTGGTAAGTTGCTAACTCACTGAATTTAAAAAAAAAAAATGTTTTTTTTTTTGTAACAAAAAAAAATTGTCAACTTTTTTAGACTAACGTGTTTGAATGGCGTATGGTCTTCTTCATAGCCGCGGGATTTTATTTCGTAGGCAATCTTCTCTTCGTCGTATTGGGTAAAACTGATGTTCAGGGTTGGAATTCACTCACAGAAAAACCGTTGAATAACTGCCAACTAAGTTTAGTAAATGATGTTGAATCTCCTGTTTTGCTAGCGAATGGTGATGTCAAGGCGTCAACAAATCTTAAACAAAATGGTACACACTAGTCTTAGCTGTAAATAACAGGGGATGTTTTAAATCCCAGACTTCCGAACTGAAGACCTCTTTATATTTTTTATTTAAATTTAAGTTGGTTGCATTCATAAAACGTGAACCGAGAGACTAGAGCTAAGCATTAAATTTGTTATTAATATTTAAGTTTTCTTTTTTTTTTTATATATATATATATAAATATTTTATAAGTTTAGCAAATGACTAACAAGTCCCTTGGACAATATTTCGAGTACGTTCTCTTTGTCCAATTTTGTATTGGAAAAATGTACATAATTATGTTTTAAGTAAACCGTCAAGTGTATTCATGTAAGTTTCAAATGTAAAAGTTGAAAAAATGAAAAGAAAATTAAAAAGAAAAAATGGAAAAATAAATAGATTGTAAAATAATGAAAAATAAATAATAAATTATTCTGCGTTAAACGGCAGGGAAGGCAAAATATGTAACAGTGATTCGATGTATTTTTGCTTACTTAATGGAAAGGCTTCTTAACAGCTTTTGCACAAAAATCTTAAAAGAAAAATGTCTACACCTAAGTAATGTTATTCTTATGTTTCATAAATCTTAATAATCTTACAAATCTTCATTCATAACGCAAAAGTAATCCAATCCAATCAGAGACCTTCGCCACACCCAGGAAAGGTAATTTCAGAGGCCCTACAAAGAACATTCTTGATTCTTGATCAATATCAAATCCTGTCCGTCTTTCCCTCTTCAATTTTGATAAACGCAATGAAAAATTTTTGCATTCGGGTTAGCATTAAGAATGGTTCAGATAGGTCAGAGGACACATTACAACGTAAAGTGTAAAAAGCTTTGTTTTTGTGCAGCAAACGTTAAATTGCCATAAAAGAGAAATGTAAATTAAAAAACGCAATCAAATCCGAGCGCTGATCTCGTTATTTGTTTCTAACGTACAAATTAAGTCTTCAAGTTTACTTTAGTTAGTTAGTTTTTTTATTAATATGAGTTTTTTATTTTCATTATAAAAATTCACTGTAAAGTAGCCGATAATCCGAGTTATTAGTGCTTATTCTACTTTTAACCCAAGCATTTATATCTTTGGTTTAAATCAATTATAATAATAATTGGATTGAGAATGTTTTCTTTTAATTTAACAAGAAAAATCATCTCTATTAAGTAATTTAATGTTAACAACTACAGTGAATAGCACAAATTTTGGTAGAGTTGCCAAACTCTCCATTCGGCGCGAATTAAATTGAAAAACGTATGATAGCATCAATAAAAGAAAACAGCTGTTTTTTTGTTGTTATTTCTTCTTTGAAAAACAAACAAAAGCAACGGCATAAATTAGCGACTATTACGTTTGTATTAGTTCATATTATTTAGTAAACACTTGTTAATTCAATAAAATACAGAGGCATATTCTGTTTTTCTCCTTTCTGTGAGTAGTAACATGAACAGCTTTTGCAACAAAAGTACGTCATCAACATTCCTCGTCATTTTTTTAAGAAAAATAGCAAAAAAATTTTTATAAAATTTACAAGACCGCATTCTTAAAAGTTCTTAAATGTAAAAGTGAAACAAAAAACAAATTTAGTATATAGGTATATTACATTGTTTGTAATAAAATGTTAGGTTTGAGTGAGTGTTGTGGTTGTCTTCAACGCAGTGGTTATCAGCCGATTTATGTTGGCCATGGTATGTTAAGTTTGTCAAAGGTCCCCATTATCTTTAAGAAAAATATTTTCGTTTTGTTTTTTTTTTTCTTTGTTGTTTTTTTAGGTCCACGGTTTGGTGTACGGCATATACAATGCATTTTAGTGTTTTGTGGTTTGGCAGTCGCTTATGCGCTCAGAGTAAATTTATCGGTGGCCATTGTTGCCATGACGGACAGAAACGCGACAAATCCAGATTTTGAGGTAAAACTGTGCGTACATGTCATTAAGAAATCGTCGTTTATTTGTAAATTTGAATTTTCAGGAATTCGATTGGGATGAGAGTATTAAATCGTATCTATTAAGCAGTTTTTTCTGGGGTTACGTCGTTACACAAGTGCCCGGTGGTTATCTCTCACATAAATATGGTGCAAAGTTTACGTTTTTATGGGGCGTCTTTATATGTGCTTTACTGGCTTTGTTAACTCCATTTTGTGCTGAAGTCGGTAACTGGCGTTTAGTTTTGGCTTTAAGAGCAACTCAGGGTCTGTGTCAAGGTATGATATTTCCTTCGACACACACACTCCTATCGAAATGGGCACCGGCTGAAGAACGCGGCCATTTAGTTAGTTACTGCTATTCTGGAACACAATTTGGTACTGTGATTATGCTGACAATAAGCGGTTTTATAGCCTCCTCACGTATGGGTTGGCCTGGAATTTTTTATATAAGCGGTTCGGGTGGCTTATTATGGTGCCTATTTTGGTATTTATATGGTTATAGCACACCAGGTGAACATCCTACTATAACACAAAATGAAAGGAGATATATTGATACATTTGGACAGCCAAGAAGGCAGGCTTCAATTGGCGGCAGAAGAGATCCATCTACCTTGAAAACGCCCTGGTGTCAGATTTTTACCTCAGTTCCGTTTTTAACGTTGCTAGTAGTACATTGTGCCAATAATTGGGGCTTTTGGACTTTATTAACTGAGATACCAACATACATGAAGAATATCCTAGGCATTGATATACGCAGTAATGGTCCTTTGTCGGCTTTACCATATTTGGCTATGACTATTTTATCCTTTTTGTTCATCTTTGTCGTTGATGCATTAAATCGTAACAATGCAATGCCTTTGGCATTTTCACGTAAACTATTTAATACGGTAGGCATGTGGATTCCTATGTTTGCTTTAATAGGTTTGGGTTATATAAACACTAGCCAAAGTACGAAATTAGCGATTATATTGCTAACGATTGCTGTCGGTGTTAATGCAGCTACGTATTTGGGTTTCCAAGTTAATCATATAGATTTATCACCAAATTTCGCTGGCACCTTGATGGGACTTACGAATTGTGCGGCTAATATAATGAGCATAGTAGCTCCTCTTACTGTTGGCTTAATAGTCACTGATGAGGTAGACGTATTTATATACGATATTTTAACGAAATAATTATTTTTAATGAATTTTATTAATTTTACAGGAAAATCCTTTACAGTGGCGTCTAGTGTTTTATATAACAGCAGGCTTTTATTTTCTGGGCAATTTATTATTTCTTTTATTTGGACGCACGAGTCCTCGCACTTGGAATTTTCCGCCAATTGATACGGATTCACATTCTGATTATAGTTCGCTCTCTAGCAACGATAATCTCAATGAAACTGAACCTTTACAGGACAATTCGCGTTCTTAGAATGTTAATTATATAGTGCTTTTGAAGTGAAACTTTTGAAGTATTAATCGGTGCTAAGCACAACTCTTTTTTTTTTTTTTTTTTTTTTTTCGTATATTTTTCTTAAAGTTCTATTAAACTTACCTTTGGTTCAGAGAATATGAAATTAATAAAATTAAATCTAAATAATAAATTAAAACTAAAATATAAATTAAATAAAAAATACTGTATAAAATACAAGAACGCATCTTATATGGCTGATGCAGCTTTGAAACAAATTGTTTTTTTGTTAAAATGCGATTGCAATTAAAAACCATTCTGAACAAAACAATGAGAAGCTAATCCTCTTGATGGACTGCATTTTGTTGATAAAAAGCTGCTCTTTTTAGCAAAGTCATTTTCTTTTTTTTTTTTTTTTTACTATTTCGTTTATTTTCATTACTATTAGTTTTAATTTTACAAACACAATTTACGTTATATATTACAAAACAAACTTAAACTATTTCAAGTAAACTAACTTAAGTTAAAATATTTATTTCGTTATTAGAAAAGACAGTGACAAAGATGTGTTAAGCTAATGAGTTAAAAAAACAGAAAAGTGACTTAACTTCAATAGGTGAACATGTAACAACCACAGACCATCTCTTCGCTTTCCTTTCATTCAATTTAAATAAACTAAAAAATATTTGTGTTTTTTTTTTTGTCCTAGAAGTTAATTTTAGTTTATTTAATTAAATTAAAACTAAATAATAATAATTACAACAATAGTTACTAATAAGCTGTTCCAGAACATGACTCAACATAAAAGAAGATAAACTAATAAGTTTGCATTGGCAAAATAAGAAAGACAAAGTAAAAAAGAAAGAGATGGAAAATTATGTGCCGGGAGAAAGTCGCATAATTTTTCTCTATATAAGTATTCTTATCACAAATCTCGGATTTCTCTCATTTATTCTCTTTTCTAACTCCCTCTCCCTTCACATTAATTTATCTTATGATTGGCTGGTATATCATCGGATTTTATACAACGCCCTCTGTAGCAAATTTCTGCTTCGGAGGTTTGTTCAATTGCTGGTAACGATGTAGCATAAATGACATGTTCCATTAATTGTTTGTGAAAAGCTTGTTTCTCCTCCGGTGTCATGGGCTTATTGAAATTTGGAACTTCTGTTGTAGGTGCTATTGTAGTTTCAGGTTTCACTCTCTTAATGTGAGTATACTCTTGGCGTCGTTTGCTCACGGCTGTTAGAGCCGCCGTCACAGCGCTGTCATCAGTTTCTTCTTCTATAGAGAAAAGCTCATGCAACTGTTTTTTGACCTCCGAAAATAAGCTTGGTTGGATTTCTAAGTCTTCTTCTTTGCTATCTTCATCCATCCGACGTGTAGCAATTTCTTCCTGGCCTCCTGTTTCGGACAAGTTATGCATAGTAGTCGTTTCAATTGACGAAATTGTAGGCTTCATAGTAAAGCTTTCTGCTTTTTCTGTGGTTTTTTGTGGTTTGTAGTTATCCTCCTTTTCTGTTCTTCCGTTTGTCGAAATAGGTGTAGTACTTAACACTGTCGTTACTTTATTTATATCCATTGTACCTGTTGTTGGTGTTGTCATCTTTAAGTCTCTAGTTAAATCTAGGGTAGATTTTTCACTAACGGGTACCGAGTTAATCAGCTGTGAACCTAAACTTTGGGATTCAGCCATTTCGAAACTTTCATTATTACTTTGTGATGGTGAAACGCGCACTTTTTTCCATTTACCACGGCGATTTGGATTTGTGCGATCGGCAATCACATTTCTTTGGGATTCAAAGATAGTACCGTCTGCGGATGCACCGTTACTTTTAGTCTCTATAAGCTTTTCGCCTGGCGCCTTTCCCATGACTTCTTCAAGAAGTTCAGCAAAAGATTTCTCAGGTCTAAAAAAGATTAGAAATCACGTAAAAGTAACTAAAATTATAGGACTATTACCTAAGATTTGGCCCTCTTAAGCTGGGTCTTTTGATGCCACTTTTCGAACCATAATTGGCTGAAACTTTAAATTCGTAGCTTTCATTTTCCGCTTTAGGCTCTGCCGTAACAATCTCAGGTTCATTTTCGAGTTTGTGTTTATTCAATGGATATTCTTTAGGATTAATGGGCTTAAAGTTGCTGGACGATGCCACTTTTACCGCGGGAGACCATTGAGATTCTTGAGCTTCTAACTGAAACCTGGTTTTATAACGACGCCTTGGAGCCTGTAAATGTTTTAAAGGATCAAAATAATGCTTCCGTTATTCTCTCATCACTACTTACCTCATTTTCTGTTAAATCTTGATTGTAACGATTTACCTTACGGTAGTTTTGTTTAGTTTCTTCGCCCTGTTCGTTCTCCTCCTCTGTTGATGGCGTGGATGATGCTGGATGCAAAGGACGACGCGTACGGCTACGTACCCGTACTACTCTCCGTGGTGGTAGACGCTGCCGTATCTTGCAATTGTAAAAAAAATTTATTAAATTTTTTTCGAGTTCTTTGAATAAAAAGAATTTTTACCAAATATCGCTCTTCCTCGGCTTGCGTTGTGGTTGTAGGAGTTTCTGTTGTCGTCCGTATTCTCGGGTAATTTCTACGTATAAAAGGAGAACGTCTTGTGGTCGTTATTGTTGTTTCTTCTAGGGGAGCTTCGGTTGTTGTTGTCGTTGTTGGAGTTGTTCGAAGTGTGGTAGTAAAATCTGGTGTAGTAGTCGCATATGCGGGATTAATTTCATTCTTATATATCGATTCGGTGGGACTTAAATCTTCTTGATTCGGGAAATAACCCGGACCGTAATTGTTGGTGTAATGATTGTATTGTTGAGCAATTTGCATAGGTTCCAAAAGGCCAGCCGGGAAATTTTGTTCGTTATCGTTATCAATATTATTTCCGGGAGTTACCGTGTAAATCTGTTGAGATTCCGATGCGGGAACTTCTGTGGTGGTTTCGGAATAGCTGGTGAGTGGCTCTGGAGTTGTAGTGGTTCTACGTGTCGACGGCCTAAAGATAGGATAATTTTGCTTTAAGACATCACGTTGGTACTCTAAATCTTCGCTGTGCTGTTTCTTGGAGGAACCTTTGTATCGCTTTTTAGTTTTCAGTCTTAAGCTTTCGCGTTCTTCTGGTGTTGGCTGATAGCGTATACGATTTGGATTACGTATCAGCGGACTTCGTGAGGCAGTTGGACGCTTCGTCGTAGTTGTGGATGCAGTGGCCGCATCTTCTGTATTAATGTAAGCTGCAGCTTTAGTGCCATATGGTCGTCGAACTCTATTTGCGGGTCGTCTATTGGTGTTTTCTATTTCGGAATAAGAAACTGAGGAACTTATTTTCGTAGACACAGGCTTACGTAGACGATTAAAGGGTCTACGTGTAGGCCGTGTAGGATCTGAAGACGTCGACGCACTTTGTTCTGCGTTATTTTGTTTGCCTTTTTCTTGCAAATTATTGACCAGACCAGGCAAATTTGGTGTCAAAGGAGGTAATTCCGACGGTAGTTGATAAGGACTGGGATCATACTCTACTGGACCTTCGCTTACCTCATTTTGGTTGTACGCGGGTCTATGATTGGCGGGTAAGTTGTAATTATTTTGATCGGAAGTTTGAGCCAGGGTGCTAAATTGTTCATTTATTTCAGGGGCGGAAGTAGGACTATAGAAAGTTATTCTTGGGCGTTTAGTTGTCGTTGTAGTCGTGCTGGTGGAAGTTCTTTGCGTAACATCGTACTCAAAATTTTGAGGAGTATAATGTTCTTGTTCGTACGAGGATGTAGTTGGTGGAACAATTTTTGGACGATTTCGGAAAGCATCCTGTTGCCGGAAATACTGTTTCATACGATATTCCTCTTCCGGTGTTATGCTACCTACCGGACTAGGTGGAGTCGTTAAGCGCGGCTTGTATTCATTCTGTTCGACTTGGTTATTTTGGGTATTTAAATGATCACCTGTTTCATATTGGGAATACCGTGGCGGTGGCAGCGATTGAGGGATATCAGCGGTTAAGTGCGGTTTACGTTCTTCTTGAATGATTTGATTATTAAATTGGTCTCTTGTATTGTGATATTGTACAGGAGTGGTTAAAGGAGGATCGTACTGTTGTTGGATTTGTTGGTTATTTTGATAATCGTAATTATTTTGCGGTAGGGAGGCTTGTGGGGGTAATGTAGTTAATTCAGGTTTGTATTGATCTTGAACTGCCTGGTTATTTTGCGGATTCAAATGACCTCTCGTACTATGATATTCTATTTCCGGGCTAGTGTTATAAATGAAATAAGTCTGAGGAGCCGGAGTAGTTGAAGTTGTCGTGCTCGTAGTAGTAGTGGAACTGGTGGAGGTAGAGGGTGTTGTACTAGGTCTAGTAACGGGTAATTTAAAATATTCGATGTCGCTTATCTGATTAGGCATCGGATTAAATTGAGCGTAAGGATTATTCGGATGTTGATTAAACGTCAATTGTTGCTCATTTTTATTATTCTGTGGTCTCTTTTTCTTCGGACGATCTTTTTGTGATATTTTTGGAGAAGATATCTCCAGAATGGGGTCCACTTCAGAGTAATAACTAACCTTGTTGCCACGATTTGGAATTTTCGTGCGTTGACTGGTGGTTTTGGGCCGAGAAGTACTGCTGGTATATTCATCTAGCACACTCTGTTGAGGGAAGCTGTAATAAATATTCGATTGTACTGGTGATACTGCTTGCATTTGAGGCTGTATCTGTACTCTAGGTGGTGGTGGAGGCGGAGGAGGACTAGCTTTCGCTAGATTAATTACTATAGAACCCACATGAGGTTCCGGCAGAAGTATTTTACTAAATCCTTGTGGTGTGCGATAACTTAGCGGAGCTACGTAGAATGGAACGTCATTTAGGTTTTGGGCACCTTGTAGTTGCGAAAGATATGGTAATTCGTATTTTATGTAACCATTCGGAGTGGGCATACCTCCAGGACCTACAAAAATTTCTGGAGTATTCGGGTTTGGAGCATCAACGACTGCGATACTGCGGGCATTTTTTAATATGTCCACGACATGACTTTCTGACAGGCGAGATGAAGAGCGTACCAAAAACATGGCCAATGGTGGTTGATGCGCTTTGGGCTTAGGCTTTTGTGTAGTAGTCTGAGACTTAAGGTAATTTTCGTAAACATTAGTAGGTTTTCTGGTAGTAGTTCTTGGTCTTGGTGTGGTAGTAGTGGTAGAGGTGGTTGTTGTTGTTGTAGTGCTTGTAGTATAAACATTCGGTTGACGGGGTTGAGTTGGTATTACCGGTTCCGGTGTATAAAATTGATTAATTTGAAATGGATTTACTGTGGTGAAAACTGGATTATTATTATATTTTGCGGGAATATCGTAGGATTGCGGTTGCTGATTATACGTTGGTTGCGCTGGCTGTTGCTGGTTGTATAAGCTTTCAAAGGGCACATATAGATACTGAACATCGGCATGTTGGTTATTCAATCCCGCTGGGGGAGCAGAAGCAGGTACGGAGTGAGCTGGAGCTGTTGGCAAAGGATTAAATTGGAAGGTCGAAGGTTTATTAAGCTGCAATACAGATGTCTCTGGTTGTTGTGGTTCTACCGGGAATACTTGCGGTGTTACAGATTGCAGCGGTGATTGAGTGGGCTTAATGTCTTTAAAGAAATTATTTAAACTAATAGGATCTTCCACAAAGTTTTGGTGATGTAATGGTCTGCGGTGTAAAGGTTGTGCAGTAGGTTTCTGTGGTAAAGGATGAAATTCTGGAGGAAAAACGGGTTGTTGATTGAATAACGGAGAATTAAATAGCGTAGCTTGGGCCCCACCACCAAATGCATGTTGTATATTATAACCGGTGTTGACACTGGAAGCAATGTTTGCTGGACGATTGTTTCCGCTACCTAATGGCATCTCAAATTTAAAAAACGATTGTGAAGTAGGCTCTTGAGGCTGTAGATTGTTTGCTTTTGAAAGTGGGCTTGGCTGTTGTCGCAATGATTGCGTTTGTGGTGAATTGGCTAAACTACGATAGGGAGGATAAGAGAAGTCGAAAGGTGAAGCTTTCGATGAGACCGCAGCATTATTAATAGCCTTCGATAAATCTGCAAAGTGTCCATCAGGAGGAAAGGACTGTGAATAGGTTAGTACACGCCCATTAGAAGAACGATCTCTTGATGAATTGTCCGCCGATTGAGGTAAAGGTATCCAATCGTAGTTATCATTGTTTAGACCGGATTCTGTGGCTTCCGAAATTTGACGTGACCACTTTTCCTGGCTATTTACGAAACTGGTAAACGAAAGTAGGCATATACCAGTACTAACAAATAAAATTTGTAGCTGTTTTCGTGTCATGGTGAGGCCTGAAAAATCAATACATTTTTGAGAAATGAATCATTAAGGTTCAGAAGTATTATAGACACCACGGTAATTGCAAAAAACAAAGCATATAGTAAAGAGTTTGTTTAATGATTTTATTATTGTGACCTTCATAAGAAATACTTGAAATGACTCAGTTGAGAAATGATTAATAAAAAATATCACGATCTTGTCGAATTCTAAGAGAGATTGAAATTGAATTCATATTAAGTCTGTTTTCTATTCATCAATAAGTTCAGTTCACAGTTTTTGAACACTTGATAGAAAGAAAGCAATAAAACAGAATAATCAAAAAACACATTTGTAGTAATCATTACGACACTTGACTGCTGTTTAATGGCGGAATGCAGAGTATGTATAACTAAGATTTCTGATATGAGTGAAGTCAACAATAAATACTTTACTACGAAATAAAAGGAGATCACTTTCATTTTTAAATTCATTACGTGGTTTTTTAGCTTGGCTGTGGAATGGAAGCGCATGGAAAGGTCGTAAATTGTAATTGCCTCACTCACACTCACACTCACACTCACACTTACTTACTTACTTACTTATATTAGTGCAGTTGCCTTATAAGCGGATATATAGTATCTGATCTAATAACATGCAGGTAAAAACTTGTATTCAAAGTGCACGGCTACCGCTTGTAACTGCAATTGTGTTGTTATGAAAATGAAAGCAACAGGCGACTTTTGTAATAATAGTCATCATAAACGTGAGCAATGACCGCTGCTCTTATTTTTCTTTTTTTTTTTTTCTTTATTATAATATTTTTTAATATGCTTTTCTTTATTTTTAGGTTCATTTTATTAATGCTTGTTTGGCTCTCTCTTTTGTTTTGTTTGTAGCTGTTTAGCTGTTTATAGTTTTGTATAAGACACATTCATTGTTAATGGACAGTTAAATTGTCTCGACTTCTAAAACTTGTTTAAAGTTATGATGTATGTAGATTTTGGAGGTTAACTTCAAATATATGAACCCGTTAGATGTGATTGACTATTGTAATGACTATTTTTTTTGTCTTATTTCTTTTCCTTTTTCTTTTTTTCTAAAGCTAAGTTTACAAGGGCTAGGTCTTTAAAGTGCAAAGCCTACGCTTGTTCACTTTGTCCATAACTTATAACGGCGTTGATTATAGGCAATCGAATTAAGTTATAAATTTTTGCTTTAACATGATTATCAGTGTGATTATAATGAAGCAGTCCTCTCTTGTTTCCATAAGGCAGGCTAATCAAGTAATCGTTTGTAAATTTAAAAAAATATAACGATAATTTTAAATAAAAAAAATCTAGCAGAGAAAGCAAAAATTTCACTGCATCTAAATCATATTCCAGTAAAACTTAAAAAAGTTAAAAGACTTCTTGGAAAGAAAT
>KK351074.1:20954-31551 GCA_000671755.1 Glossina brevipalpis | reverse complement strand
GAAGTTTCTGGAGTTTCCTTTGGACAGATAGACACATAGACATGTTTACATCGTTTCTAAATTTGAAGCTGATTAAGAGTATAAACATCTTACGAAGTTTCTGGAGTTTCCTTTGGACAGATAGACACATAGACATGTTTACATCGTTTCTAAATTTGAAGCTGATTAAGAGTATAAACATCTTACGAAGTTTCTGGAGTTTCCTTTGGACAGATAGACACATAGACATGTTTACATCGTTTCTAAATTTGAAGTTGATTAAGAGTATAAACATCTTACGAAGTTTCTGGAGTTTCCTTTGGACAGATAGACACATAGACATGTTTACATCGTTTCTAAATTTGAAGTTGATTAAGAGTATAAACATCTTACGAGGTTTCCAGAGGTTTCTTCTGATTGTTGCAAAAAAAAAGGCAAAGTAAAGTTACACCCATCCGTCAGTGGAGTTCTCACGTTAGTTAAGAATAAAAATTTTAAATTTACTGATGTTTACATTAATGGAAACGAATGCATTTTGAAAGGAAACTCTTAAGAAATATCTAACGATACCGACTACAGAAATTAGCCTTAAAAAGTTTCACTGTTATATAAAAAACATTAAACACCTAGTAGATCTAAAAATATGTGTTATTTAAATTGTTATTAATTTAAATAGCTTCCGCATTGAAACTGTTTTTTTTTTTTTTTTTATTAGTTTTCTGTCAATTTGTATCAAGACTAGTTTTCTATGAGATGCTGTAATCATTTTCACGTATAATGTGTCCACTAATCAAACTATGGACTACATTCGATTTGTATGAAAAAAAAAAAAAAAAAAAAAGCAAAAAAAAAAAGCATGAAAACATAGCATAGCCTGGTTTTTGTAATTTGCACAGAGACGCATAAACTAAGATCTGTTAGGTGAGCAAGCGTGCATTAGAAACAAAAGCAAAAGTGGTTGTAAATAATTTCCTTAAAAAATGTTTGCATTCAGCCGAATAACTATAATTTATAGTAATATTTTACAAGCACTTTTCGACTAAGTATAGGAAGCATCTAAGGCAGCCATCGCCAATGGGTTCGTATCGTTGGAAAGAAAGACTTCTGCACGTGATTTTTTGCGAAACTTTCGAGGGATGCGACCACTTAAAGTCTTCTAAAAAAAAAAAACGATAATAACCCCCCTTTTAACGATTGGACACAGATTGGCCATCACTGATTTTAAACACCTGTTTAACATACCAAGTATAATCTTACGAAATTTTATAAGTTTCTTTTTTTTTTTTTTGAAAGGTCTTCAACGCTATATTTGCTTAAAAATAATTTTATTATTATTATTATTTACATAAGATAAAAAATTGTTATATTGAGAAATTTTATTTATTTATATATTTTTCTCTTTTAATCAAACAAACATCACATTTATTATGTAATGGTATTAATTACGCGACTTCCTTCTTCAGGTTTTGTACTGAAAGCATAAATTTTAAATTTCTGTTTTTGCCTCACAAAAAGTAGCAATGGAGCCAACAATATTATTGATTGCTGTCAATAAATCACGTATGCATAGGAAATGTTGAGAAAAACAACAACTTTCGACGTTATGTGCCAGCGAAAAGAAAGAAAGTATAATAAAATAATAAAAAAAATATATATAAGGGCGCTAAGGGCGCTAACGGCGTTACTCATTACATACGCGCTTTGGCTAAAGTGTTAGGAGTTTATTCTCTACCATCATCTGTATGTCGAGTTTATTCTCTACCATCATCCAAGTGTGGAGTTTATTCTCTACCATCATCGGTATGTCGAGTTTATACTCTTTCATTATGCAGATGTCGAATTTATTGTCTAGCATCATCCAAATGCGGAGTTTATTTTCTACCATCATCCAAATGTCGAGTTTATTCTTTACCATCATGAAGATGTCTGTATCATCATTCAGATATCGAGTTTATTCTTTACCATCATAAAAATGTCGACTTTATTCTCCACCATCATGCAGATGTCTCTATCATCCTTCAGATATCGAGTTTATTCTTTACCATCATCTAATTGTAGAGTTTATTTTCTACCACCATCCAAATGTTGAGTTTATTCTCCGTCATCATTCTGATGTGATGACTTCTGTTTAGCTTAGATCTTCAGTAACGATCTCTTCGCTGTTAATATTACAGACGTTGTTTAATTTGTAAAAGAAATCGAGTTGACTAGCTAACACGGACTTTCTCTTCAAACCTAAGCCTTAGTTTACGTATTTGTAACTACAATTGGCATTCGGTGAAGTTAAGCTGCTTTATTATCATTGAAGGGTAAATGAAAATAAAATAATTTTAAAGTAAATGTATGTTTAAGTAAAGATAAAATAGATTACGTCAAAGGTGACTCACGACGATTGTACGAAAAAGCATTTGATATTATGTAGAAATCATTTAATATTATATAGTAAATATTATCCGGATTCTTGCATAAGATTACGAAGGGAATATGCGATTCATAATTATATCTACAATGATTGAGTTTTAGTAATCTAGACGTTCTAACGAGAACATTAAAGCTTCGCTTGTTTGATAAGCAGATTTAGTATAGAAAGAAAACACCAAAATAAACCTACACTTGTTCAGAGGAGACGATAGTTCTGTTCTAGGAGTTGTTCTGTGTCATTCGATCGATCAAACCTAAGTGTAGAGAGCAGAGTTCTCTTTAATCGTAAATAAATTCTAAATAAGTATTCAGTTGTGACCTTTACATTGCGAATATTAATTAAGTCAGTAATTTAGCTTTGCGGTAAAATTGATTTAATTAAAGCGACTACAAATTAATTTAAAGCCGAAGTTTTAGAAAACTTTCAGAGGTTAGGTTATTTCAAAGTCTAATGAAAGACAAATATTTGTATATAATAAAAACGCTTGTTAGACTCATATAAGAAATGGTTTCGAAATCTTTATAATAACAAAATGTCCTTAATTTTGACAGAGAGCAGATAATAAAGCTGAATGAATTTTTTTTTTTTCGCAATTGGATAAGTGATTTAAACCGCTTAAACAATAACGTGTTCGCAGAAGGAAGGAAGTGCGGTTTAAACAAACATTTTTTTTTTTTATTCATTTTCACTGAAGAATTTTTTTGGAGTTTTAAATTTTAACAAAATTTGCCAACTCCTTCATTACTCGCACGCTTCATTGCAAATAACTCTTGGCGGCTATTATTTCATGAATGCGATTATTTAAGAATGTGGGAATTACAAAACGCAAACACCCACCAAAATGATAGCAATAAAGTAAAAAAGAGAGTAAAATCAAATTGATGGGATGGTAAGTAACGAATTTCAAGAATTCTCTACGCAAACAACTTTGCAAAATCTATTGAATCTGAAAACTATCGTATTGATAGCTTAGAATTATCTGTTTCAAGCAAAAAATGTTCGAGATGTAAGTACAAATGTTAGCATCGCTAAAAGTTCAAGTAAGGGAGACAGCAGCTCTCAGTTTCGTTGTCTAAGTAGAGATACTGTCTGTCAAGTTACTTAGATCATTATGAACTTAATATTTATTTACTCTCTTGTATATTACGCGAGCAGAACAATGCTTTTCTTGTACATAAAAATTTGTTTTCAAATCAAAGTAAAACAAAAACCCATAAGATAAAAAGCATGAAAACACAAAACACATTAAAGCCAACTTAAGATCTTAAGCAATGCAATGAAATAGCAATTGTGTCAGAGTTTTTTTGTTTGCATACATTCATGTAGAAATGTTTACCGATTAAAGGGGTTAAAGAGTATGTGTGTGTGTTACTTTGTTGTTTAATAAACCAGAACACCAAAATGTCTATGTACGCGCCAGACTAGAGCAAAAAAAAAAAAAACAAAAAAAAAACTACTGAAATGTTTATTGAAGGAAACAATACACCTTTTGGTAAATATATGAAAATATGTTTTAATAAAATAATTGAAAATTTAAAAAAAAAAATAAATAAAATATGTTTTTCCTAAAGTAATAAATAAATTTTCTAAAAAATTAATGTTTAAAATAAAAAATCATATAAAATTTTTAACATAAAATTCATAAATAATTGTCAATAAATTTAAGCGCTTTAATCATCACACTTGCTTGCGCGTTTAAACAGGTTTGTAAAGTGTGGGAAAATCGCAAGCGAAGTTACATCAGCTAATAAATGCGACAAAACAAACAGCAGACGAAGAGTTGACGAAGAAATAGTTTTCAATCTAGAAAATTCGTTGCATAATCACAACAATCAGTACAGTAAGTGTACGTACAGTAGTAAGCACATAAACGAATCATTTGTATGACTGGATGGAATACTAAACTGAAGAATAGTAATTGTGCTCTTAATGTGAACCATATTTTTTTTTTTTTTTTTTTTTTTTTTATGATAATTACTAGTTGAGTAACGAACGAAAATTTTTTCTTTTTTACAGAATAATGTCTTGACGAAACTTTTTTTTTTTTTTTTTTCTTTTTTTTTTTTTTTTTTTTGCGAAACTAATGCGCAGAAAGTTTATTGTTTCTAATAATAATTCATTTACTTAAAATTGAAGCAACACCTACTTCGTTGGCACTATGTTTACATTAAAGTTTGTCTCGAATGAATTTTAATGAATTTTTTTTTGATTTCTTATTGCTTGCATTAGTTGCAATTATTGCTAAGTATTATAATTACATTTGAGAGATCTGCATGAAAACATTGAGAGACATCAGTTTGTTTTTTTTTTTTTTTGTTGAAATATTTCATTTTATTTTATATTTGCAAACACCATCCATAAATAGATAAAGGAGCACCCACATGTCAAAACAATTATTGTTGCTGCATGCATTTATGAATAATAATTTTGAAAAAAAAAATTAAATTAGAAAACGTCCTTCAAATAATTAAATTTAATAAGCTTTATTCCTAAGTTTGATGGGAAGGTTTTCTAAGTCTATTAAATTACCTGAATATTATTATATATAAATATATTAAAAAACAAACAGCCATGGATACATAAATAACGTAAACACTTTACCATGAAAATAAACATAAAAGCTTTTTAAAACATTCGTACAAAATTCAAAAAATTTATTTTTCTTTTAAAACGTATTTTAAAATTGTTTAAATAATAAAAGCAAAAAAAATTAAATTATTAAACATTTTTCTGAAGGAAAGAAAAAGCAATAATTTATTTCATTACACCTACTACCATCGAAGTTGGGTAAGAAAATTATATTCGGCTATGCCGAATCTCAATCCCAAACTTTTCTTTTTTTTTAAAATTGTTAGAAAAACACTTTTATTTTTTAAGGTGTGGGTGTGTGATATTTTTTCTTTTTTTGTGGAAACACGCGAATTTTTTTTTTGTGTTGTCTGCGTGTTGTGTCTAACACCCCGAGAGAAAAGAGATATTTTCTGCTTTTTTTTTATTTTGTGGGTGTGGTGTGTTCTCTTTTTGTCTTTTTTTCTATTGTGGTGTGTGTGAAAATTTTTTCTATTTTTTTCCCATTTTTTCTCCATATCTTTTTCTTTTTGCTCTCGAAATTTTTTTTTTATTTTAGAGATATATATACAGAGAGATGTGGGGGGGCGTGGGTATATATCTCTCCATATTTTTTGCGTTTTTTATCTCTCTCTAGTATATATACTTTTTGTGGTTTTTGTGGCGTATTTTTTTTTATTTTGCACATTTTTACACCACATTTTATCCTCTATGTGGGTGGTCGAGCCTTTCCATTTTCGTATCGTTACTAGATAATAGCTAGATCAATAAAAGTGAAAATTCTTATCTTATAGACCTGTTTGCAATGGGTTATGAGAAATAAGGAAAGAATCCAAAATTTTTTGTTTTAAAGAAATGGTATTCTTTGTGCACGATGTACTGTGGGCGCGTCCTTTCACCTATTTGGACCATTTTCAATTTCAACTTGCATAGGAGAACTTTCAATGTTTCTAGCAAATTATCCTAAGTTTGTCTAGCGAATTTTCTTTTATTTCTTCACACCGACGTAGGAGGTTTCCCTCTAAGCAAAAAATTAATTTCAGAAGCAACAAAACCAATCTCATAGTGCTGTCGTACATTTTGAATGAATATCACAAAACAATAAGAAGAAGACATTTTGCTTTAGTTTCAATGCATTATTTTTTTTTTTTCTTAATAAAAAATATGTAAAATAAAATTAAACTAAAATAGGAAATATTAAAAAATCTGCTTAATATCAACTTTTTTTTCTAAATTTTATTCTTTTTTTTTTTTGTTTTTTTTTATAGAATACTAACTAAAACTAATACTTTGCTTCAACCCAAGGTGCTTAGATGTTATTTATTATATAAGNTTTTTAAAAAAACATTGTTTTGAATCTTTTTAGATATTATAAGAATATTTGTTTTCGAGCCACGCCCATATGTAAGCGTTTTATTATCATATATGAATTAAAAATAATAAGCAGATATTAATTATTATTTAGCTTTTAGTCTTAGGTCTTGCACTAAAGAATGGATTTGAAAAACCAAAGGATAGGTTTGACGAATTGAGAGAGCGACGGACAACTGACTGAGATTTTGAAATATTTGGCACACATTTCTAATTGTTTCGTTGTTTTTTCTCGAATTCTTTCTTTTTCTTTTTTTCTTTTTCTTTCTTCTTATACCTCTTATGACCTCCTGTGACTATCGGTAAATATAATGAAAAAATTATTTTAAATTTTTCCATCACTTATAATTTTGCTTAAGTAATTAAAAAATTAACTTTAATTTTAAATGAAATTATTTGAACATAAGGATATAAAAGTACTGCAGACATTTAATAACATATTGAGAACAGTAAGTGACAAGCAGCAGTTATTACTAAAATCCCAATGATCGCACTTCTTCTTTCTTATTGCAGCCGAATTACAATGGAGTAATTCACCCAGCCTTCGTATTTTGGCTAACAAACATAGTAGAAACAAACAGCTCAAAGAACAAAATAAAGTTTGACCTAACAAAAGCCACCGATTTTTTTTTCTTTCTTTCAAATAAAACACCAGATGGTTTGGATCTTATTTTTGTCTGTTAGTCATCTTGGCTTTGTGCAGTTTTTTCACAAACATTTCTATGTCTTATTGTTCCCCAAAGGTCTTAAAACTTAACAATTTTTAATGACCTTCACATTCTGAGTCATTCTATGATCAATCAATGAATTCTAATCGCATTTTTGAAATTCTGAACAAATAATTTTAAACATTTGAAGTTTAGCTTAGAAGCTTCCATCCATTCTGTTCATGTTTCCTGAGTTTTTGGAGGTTCATTATTATTTATTTTTGTTAATTTTTTTTATTCCGTATATTACCGTTATAATTAGGTTCAATGATTATTAATATATTCCTTAAAAAAATGATGTTTTTGATGACCAAAATAAAGGGAAATTTTTACTCGTTTACTCACATCTAAAGCTTACATATGATCTGTACGAAATTCGGGCAAAGGTGGTTTTTCGCACTTCTTCACAGTGGGCGTTAGTGTATGTCGTATATGAAGTGAAAATTGATAAATTTGGCAAAANACTCGTAAAGATTCAATGGAAACATCTTTCGAATTAAGTAGAAAAAGCAACGCTTATCGCAAATTGTCTTTTACTAAATTAAAGTGTCAAAAAAGTATGTTTTGTACACTTCATCGAAATGATACATACCGGTCGTTAAAGGGAAATAATGACGCTTTAACATGAGTGCAGCTACTGTAGATCGTTCGATGAGATTCAATATTAATTACACCATCTCTTGTAAATACGTCAAAACTTATCTATAATTTCAATATACACCGAAGCGAATGCGATGCAACTGGTTAAACAAAGATTAATAGGAGAAGCGACATGTAACATCAATAAATCTATGAAAAATTTTGGAGATTTTGAAGCTTAAGGTTTTGCATTTGAACTATGAACCTGAAAAAATTTTCAATTTAACTGCACACTTTCTCTAAAAGTATTTGAACAACAATGCAAAGCAATGCCGAGAAGAGTTTTGTTCTTCAGTCTCAGCTTACTTTACTATAAGCCACGGCTATCTTACTTTAAGTTAAGTTGTAGAAAGTTAAGATCTCTGACAGAAATATGAACAAATGAAATAAGAAAGTTTTTAAGCAGTAGGCAATGGGAGGGCTTAATAGATCGCTTGTATTAAAAGTATATTAAGAACGGTATGAAAGCAACGTAGAAAGAAAGAAGAAATGGAAGAAATCTTTCGCGTTACAATTAAGCACAATTATCTTATATTACGTTAAGTTACTAACTGTTGACGAAAGTAATTAAAATATTGATGCTGAAGAAACTTCACTCAGTGAAAGGCGGCAGAACACGTTGAGGGCGATTTTATTTTATTGCTGTCTTCATCAGCTTTCTTGGCTTCTTGGCCCTCTTGACCGATATAATTCGGTCAATCAGAAAGGTGCTGGCTTATTCAATAACCTAAATATTGTAATGGAAGCCAAAGCTTAGCGTAGTATATTCCAGATTCTATTTTGAAAATCCCACATAAAAGCGAACCTAATCCACCATAAGAGAGAAGACTGAGAAAACCTCGGAAAAAAACGATCATATATTTTTATTATTATGCCACGGGCTATAGATAAAATATCCAATTAAAATTTGATACGAATATTCAATAAGGACCATGAAATAACTTTCGCGGGAACGTTTCCAACAGACCCGTCTAGACTTCCACCAACTGGAAATAGAAAGGAACCGTTGGAAAAGTTTGCATCGTTTATTAGTTCAAAATGCCGATGCCGATATAAATGAGTAGGGATTGAACGAACGATATTAATTTCAACCTTCCGCCCTTTAATCTAAAAATGATGTAATATNCATAAAAAAAGGTGGCTTTTTCAAATTTCATGGGCTATGTACAATCGATTTTCGAATCGTTTTCTTCTGAGCATTATAAACAAAATGACAACACGAATATACCCCCCTTAACCTTCAGTGATGGATATAAAAATAATAAATATTTATTATTATCTAGGCAATCAAGTAACTTTAACATTTGCATATTAAATAACGGAACTTATAAATTATATTCATACGTTAATTAAAAGAAATATAATATTAGAGTGAAGTGAATCATAACACATATGGTAGTATACTGGTGGATCTGGAATTAAAATCGTCTAATGAAAGAGGAAATTAGATATAAAATTCTAAATGCGATAAGTACTTTTGTATTTCTTCTTATTTTCGTTTTGTCAATTTTTTTTTATTGTCATGAAACAAAAAAATTATAAAAATACAACATAAATTAAACCATCTTCAGCCGTTACACATCATCGTACAAGTTTAAGCCAAGTTTGCCGTTGTAGCATAAAAACTCTATTCTTAAAAAGAAGCAGAACCAACTAATCCAGAGTTAATATCTAATTTTGTTTTTAAAAGCACAGTCGATAACTTATGTTATTATAATAATTAAAAAATAATAATTAACGAACATTTATTTTGTCACTTTTAAGTCAGATGACAAAGCTTGTAAGCACTTGAACGTTTCATCGAATCCCTTATACATGTTTCGTAGCTTCATTTAAGTCATAGCTTTAAGACACTTTTTCTTTCATATATTATATTATTATCTATATTATGCTTTCGATAGATTCGAAAAGCTTTTCCCCAAGATGTAGTTTTGACATAAAATCTCAGGATAACCGCAGTACGATCTACAGCCTATAAGACACATCGAACTAAATTTTTGGTTTTTAATTAAAAACCCTTAAACAATTATAGGTTCGTGTAATAGGACCTTATCATGCTGGCCAATATTATGTATATTCACCTTCGGACCTATACAATCATTTTCCAACTCCGCCGGCACCATTTGTTTATCTGTGTAACTCCTCTCTCCCTTAGATCACAATTGTTTTTAATTTCAAATTTAAAAAAAAATTTCTAAATTCCTTCGCATAAATATTATAGAAATTATTACACAATTTTAAAACAAAATTATTCAAGTTTAAGGAAATTGAGAAAGTGAACTAAACACAGCGTGACAGACAAACAATTCACGTCACTCAAACCTCAAAGGTAAAAGCGTCAAAATCATAGACCATAGAGTGAACACAAAAATATAATAAAATATTTATATATAACACACATATTATTTATAAGCATGTGTGTGCATATAATGTGTATATATGTATATGTGTGTGTGTGTGTATAATATTTACAAAAACAAGAAATTGCCAACTGTGGGTGCGCGTGCTAAACGCAATTTCACTTTCATTTCGAATTGTGTGAAACACTTCTTTTTTGGTGATTAATGTTATTTAATTTTTTCATTTCAACGTAATTAATTAATTCATGGCATCAACTTAAAGTCTGCTTGACTTTTAAGGCAGGGAAAAATCGTTTTTTTTTTTTCATATTAATTTAAACTTTGTGAAATTTCTTCAATTTTTTCAATGATTATGAAAACCTGAACCACAAGAAAGTGATTTCATGAATATTGCAAAAACAATAATAAATAATTTAAAGGTTAAGTATCTTATATTAACATCGCAACTATGTAATATTTCACTTACAAAACATATTCTATTGGGGGGTACAAGTAATTTTTGAGGGTCTTTTTTTTTTTGTAAATTTCAACCTTTACTCGGGAAACATGTT